>OV702290.1:286107431-286109931 GCA_916181665.1 Avena sativa
CTGCTAGTACTACTGCTGCTGCTTCTACTAATGTTGCTACTGCTACTGCTGCTACTACTGCTATTGCTACTCCTATTGCTACTGCTACTACTACTTCTACTGCTACTGCTGCTACTGCTACTACTACTACTACTACTACTACTACTACTATTACTACTACTACTACTACTACTACCGCTACTACTGCTACTACTAATGCTACTGCTACTGCTACTGCTACTTCTGCTGCTGCTACTGCTACTACTACTAGTGCTGCTGCTGCTTCTACTACTACTACTACCACCACTACTATTACTACTACTACTACTACTACTACTACTACTACTACTACTACTACTACTACTACTACTGCTACTGCTACTGCTACTGCTACTACTGCTGCTGCTGCTACTACTGCTATTGCTACACCTCCTACTACTTCTACTACTAATGCTACAGCTACTACTGCTATATCTACTACTACTACTACTACTGCTGCTGCTGCTTCTACTGCTACTGCTAGTGCTGCTAGTATTACTACTGCTACTGCTGCTGCTACTATTGCTTCTACTGCTACTACTGCTACTGCTACTACTACTTCTATTGCTACTCCTACTACTACTGCTAGTACTACTGCTGCTGCTGCTTCTACTGTTGTTGCTACTGCTACTGCTGCTACTACTACTGCTATTGCTACTCCTATTACTACTACTACTACTACTACTTCTACTGCTACTGCTGCTACTGCTACTACTACTACTACTATTACTACTACTAATACTACTGCTACTACTAATGCTACTGCTACTGCTACTGCTACTTCTGCTGCTGCTACTGCTACTACTACTACTAGTGCTGCTACTGCTTCTACTACTACTACTACTACCACCACCACCACTACTACTACTACTACTACTACTACTACTACTACTACTACTACTACTACTACTGCTACTACTACTACTACTACTACTACTACTACTACTACTACTACTACTACTAGTGCTGCTACTGCTTCTACTACTACTACTACTACCACCACCACCACTACTACTACTACTACTACTACTACTACTACTGCTACTACTGCTATTGCTACACCTCCTACTACTTCTACTACTACTACTACTGCTGCTGTTACCACTACTGCTACTGTTGCTACTGATACTACTACTACTACTACTACTACTACTACTACTACTGCTCCTACTCCTACTGCTGCTACTGCTACTACTTCTACTACTGCTACTACTACTACTACTACTGTTGTTGCTGCTACTTCTACTAGTACTACTACTACTACTGCTGCTGCTACTACTACTACTACTACTGCTACTACTGATGCTACTACTGCTACTACTACTGCTGCTGCTACTACTACTTCTATTGCTACTCCTACTACTACTGCTAGTACTACTGCTGCTGCTGCTTCTACTGTTGTTGCTACTGCTACTGCTGCTACTACTACTGCTATTGCTACTCCTATTGCTACTGCTACTACTACTTCTACTGCTACTGCTGCTACTGCTACTACTACTACTACTACTACTACTACTACTATTACTACTACTACTACTACTGCTACTACTGCTACTACTAATGCTACTGCTACTGCTAATGCTACTTCTGCTGCTGCTACTGCTACTACTACTAGTGCTGTTGCTGCTTCTACTACTACTACTACCACCACTACTATTACTACTACTACTACTACTACTACTACTACTACTACTACTACTACTACTTCTACTGCTACTGCTACTACTGCTGCTGCTGCTACTACTGCTATTGCTACACCTCCTACTACTTCTACTACTACTGCTACTGCTACTACTGCTATAACTACTACTACTACTACTGCTGCTGCTGCTGCTGCTGCTACTGCTACTGCTAGTGCTGCTAGTATTACTTCTGCTACTGCTACTGTTGCTGCTGCTACTATTGCTTCTACTGCTACTACTACTGCTGCTGCTACTACTACTTCTATTGCTACTCCTACTACTACTGCTAGTACTACTGCTGCTGCTATTTCTACTGTTGTTGCTACTGCTACTGCTGCTACTACTACTGCTATTGCTACTCCTATTACTACTGCTACTACTACTTCTACTGCTACTGCTGCTACTGCTACTACTACTACTACTATTACTACTACTAATACTACTGCTACTACTAATGCTACTGCTACTGCTACTGCTACTTCTGCTGCTGCTACTGCTACTACTACTACTAGTGCTGCTGCTGCTTCTACTACTACTACTACTACTACTACCACCACTACTACTACTACTACTACTACTACTACTACTACTACTACTACTACTACTACTACTACTACTACTGCTCCTACTGCTACTGCTGCTACTGCTACTACTTCTACTACTGCTACTACTACTACTACTGTTGTTGCTGCTACTTCTACTAGTACTACTACTACTACTGCTGCTGCTACTACTACTACTACTGCTACTACTGCTGCTGCTACTACTACTACTACAACTGCTGCTGCTACTACTACTAC
>OV702290.1:286379931-286382431 GCA_916181665.1 Avena sativa
CGCTACTACTACTGGTACTACTTCTGCTGCTACTACTGCTGCTGCTGCTACTGCTATTGCTACACCTCCTACTACTTCTACTACTACTCCTCCTCCTCCTCCTGCTGCTGCTACTGCTACTACTACTACTACGACTACTACTGCTGCTGCTGCTGCGACTACTACTACTGCTGCTGCTGCTGCTACTCCTACTACTACTACTACTACTACTACTACTACTACTACTACTACTACTGCTGCTGCTGCTACTGCTGTTGTTGCTACTTCTGCTGCTACTGCTACTACTACTAATACTGCTACCACTAATGCTGCTGTTCCTACTGATACTTCTACTACTACTACTACTACTACTACTACTACTACTACTACTACTACTACTGCTACTACTGCTACTGCTGCTGCTACTACTGCTACTACTACTACTACTACTACTACTACTAGTACTGCAGCTTCTACTACTACTACTACCACCACCACTACTACTACTACTACTACTACTATTACCACTACTACTACTACTACTACTACCGCTACTGCTACTGGTACTACTGCTGCTGCTACTACTGCTGCTGCTGCTACTGCTATTGCTACACCTCCTATACTTCTACAACTACTACTCCTCCTCCTCCTGCTGCTACTGCTACTACTACTACTATTACTACCACTACTGCTACTACTACTACTGCTGCTACTGCTACTGCTACTGCTGCTGCTACTGTTACTACTACTACTAGTACTACTGCTTCTACTACTACTACTACCACCACTACTACTACTACTACCACTACTACTACTACTACTACTACTACTACTACCGCTACTGCTACTAGTACTACTGTTGCTGCTACTACTGCTGCTGCTGCTACTGCTATTGCTACACCTCCTACTACTTCTACTACTACTACTCCTCCTCGTCCTCCTGCTACTGCTACTACTACTACTACTACTACTACTACTACTACTACTACTACTACTACTACTGCTGCTGCTGCTGCTACTGCGACTAATACTACTGCTGCTGCTGCTACTACTACTACTACTACTACTACTACTGCTGCTGCTGCTACTTCTGCTGTTGCTACTGCTGCTGCTACTACTACTACTACTAATACTGCTACCACTAATGCTGCTGTTCCTACTGATACTACTACTACTACTACTGCTACTACTGCTACTGATGCTGCTACTACTTCTACTACTACTACTACTGTTGTTGCTGCTACTGCTACTAGTACTACTACAATTACTACTACTGCTGCTACTACTACTACTGCTACTACTGCTGCTGCTACTACTACTACTACTGTTGCTGCTGCTACTACTACTACTGCGAACTGCTACTACTACTGCTGCTACTCCTACTACTACTGCTACTACTGCTGCTGCTACTACTGCTGTTGCTGCTGCTGCTACTACTACTACTACTGTTGTTGCTGCTACTGCTACTACTACTACCACTACTACTACTGGTGCTACTGCTGCTACGATTGCTACTACTCCAGCTGCTGCTCCTGCTGTTACTACTGCTATTACAACTGCTGCTACTGCTCCTGCTACTACAGCTGCTCCTACTGCTCCTCGTCCTCCTCCTCCTGATGCTGCTGCTACTTCTGCTGCTACTACTGCTGCTACTACTACTCCTACTAATGATGCTGCTTCTGCTACTACTACTGCTGCTACTACTACTGTTGTTGTTGCTGCTACTGCTGTTGCTGCTACTATTGCTGCTACTCCTACTGCTACTGCTACTACTACTTCTATTGCTACTCCTACTACTACTAGTACTACTGCTGCTGCTTCTACTGTTGTTGCTACTGCTACTGCTGCTGCTACTACTACTGCTATTGCTACTCCTACTACTACTGCTACTACTACCTCTACTGCTACTACTACCTCTACTTCTACTACTGCTACTGCTACTACTACTACTATTACTACCACTACTGCTACTACTACTACTACTACTATTGCTACTGCTACTGCTACTGCTGCTGCTACTGTTACTACTACTACTAGTACTACTGCTTCTACTACTACTATTACCACCACTACTACTACTACTACCACCACTACTACTACTACTACTACTACTACTACTACTACTACTACTACTACTAGCGCTACTACTACTGGTACTACTTCTGCTGCTACTACTGCTGCTGCTGCTACTGCTATTGCTACACCTCCTACTACTTCTACTAATACTCCTCCTCCTCCTCCTGCTGCTGCTACTGCTACTACTACTACTACGACTACTACTGCTGCTGCTGCTGCGACTACTACTACTGCTGTTGCTACTGCTACTCCTACTACTACTACTACTACTACTACTACTACTACTACTACTACTACTACTACTACTACTGCTGCTGCTGCTACTGCTGTTGTTGCTACTTCTGCTGCTACTGCTACTACTACTAATACTGCTACCACTAATGCTGCTGTTCCTACTGATACTTCTACTACTACTACTACTACTACTACTACTACTACTACTACT
>OV702290.1:286449931-286452431 GCA_916181665.1 Avena sativa
TACTGCTACTACTGCTACTGCTACTACTACTACTTTTACTACCACTACTGCTACTACTACTACTGCTGCTACTGCTACTGCTACTGCTGCTGCTACTGCTACTGCTACTACTACTAATACTACTAGTACTGCTGCTACTGTTGCTGCTGCTACTATTGCTGCTACTGCTACTGCTGTTGCTACTACTACTTCTATTGCTACTCCTACTACTACTGCTAGTACTACTGCTACTGCTGCTTCTACTGTTGCTACTACTACTACTACTACTACTACTACTACTACTACTACTACTACTACTACTAGTACTAGTACTACTGCTACTACCGCTACTTCTGTTGTACTGCTACTGCTACTGCTACTACCGCTACTACTACTGCTGCTGCTACTGCTACTACTACTACTGCTACTGCTACTACCGCTACTACTGCTGCTACTACTACTACTACTACTACTACTACTACTACTACCACCACTACTACTACTACTACTACTACTACTACTACTCCTACTGCTACTAGTACTACTGCTACTGCTGCTACTACTACTGCTGCTACTACTACTGCTGTTGCTACTCCTCCTACTACTTCTACTACTTCTACTGCTACTACTACTGCTGCTGCTACTGCTACTACTACTACTACTCCTCCTCCTCCTCCTACTACTACTACTACTGCTACTACTGCTGCTACTACTTCTACTGCTACTAGTACTGCTACTACTACTACTACTACTACTACTACTACTACTACTACTACTACTACTACTACTACTACTGCTACTACTACTACTACTACTATACTAATACTAATACTAATACTAATACTACTACTACTACTACTAGTACTGCTGCTGCTGCTACTGCTACTACTGCTACTACTACTACTATTGTAGTTGCTGCTATTGCTGCTACTACTACTACTGTTGTTGCTGCTGCTCCTACTGCTACTACTAATACTACTACTACTTCTACTACTACTGTTGTTGTTGCTACTGCTACTACTGCTACTACTACTACTACTACTGTTGTTGCTGCTACTGCTACTACTACTACCACTACTACTACTACTACTGCTGCTGCTGCTACGACTGCTACTACTCCAGCTGCTTCTCCTGCTGTTACTACTGCTATTACAACTGCTGCTACTACTCCTGCTACTACAGCTGCTCCTACTGCTCCTCCTCCTCCTCCTCCTGATGTTGCTGCTACTTCTGCTGCTACTACTGCTTCTACTACTACTCCTACTAATGATGATGCTTCTGCTACTACTGCTGCTGCTACTACTACTGTTTGTGTTGCTGCTACTACTGTTGCTGCTACTATTGCTGCTACTGCTACTACTACTACCACTAATACTACTACAACAACTACTACTACTACTCCTACTGCTACTAGTACTACTGCTACTGCTGCTACTACTACTGCTGCTACTACTACTGCTGTTGCTACTCCTCCTACTACTTCTACTGCTACTACTACTGCTGCTGCTACTGCTACTACTACTACTACTACTCCTACTACTACTACTACTACTACTACTACTACTACTACTACTACTACTACTACTACTACTACTACTACTAGTACTAGTGCTGCTGCTACTAGTACTACTGCTACTAGTACTGCTACTACTACTACTACTACTACTACTACTACTGCTACTAGTACTGCTACTACTACTACTACTACTACTACTACTACTACTACTACTACTACTACTACTACTACTACTGCTACTACTGCTACTACTACTACTACTACTACTACTACTACTACTACTACTAGTACTAATACTACTACTACTACTACTACTACTACTACTACTACTACTACTACTACTACTACTACTACTAGTACTGCTGCTGTTGCTACTGCTACTACTGCTACTACTCCACCTGCTGCTCCTGCCGTTACTACTAGTACTGCTGCTGTTGCTACTGCTACTACTACTACTACTACTACTACTACTACTACTACTGCTACTTCTACTGCTGCTACTGCTGCTACTACTACTACTACTACTACTAATACTACTACTACTAATACTACTGCTACTACTACTACTATTGTAGTTGCTGCTACTGCTGCTACTACTACTACTACTGTTGTTGCTGCTGCTCCTACTGCTACTACTACTACTAATACTACTACTACTTCTACTACTACTGTTGTTGTTGCTACTGCTACTACTGCTACTACTACTACTACTGTTGTTGCTGCTACTGCTACTACTACTACCACTACTACTACTACTACTGGTGCTGCTGCTGCTACGACTGCTACTACTCCACCTGCTGCTCCTGCCGTTACTACTGCTATTACAACTGCTGCTACTACTCCTGCTACTACAGCTGCTCCTACTGCTCCTCCTCCTCCTGATGTTGCTGCTACAACTGCTTCTACTACTACTCCTACTAATGATGCTGCTTCTGCTACTACTGCTGCTGCTACTACTACTGTTTGCGTTGCTGCTACTACTGTTGCTGCTACTATTGCTGCTAC
>OV702290.1:286484931-286487431 GCA_916181665.1 Avena sativa
ACTACTACCACTACTACTACTACTACTACTGCTGCTGCTACTACTGCTACTACTCCTGCTATTACTGCTCCTGCTACTACTCTAGCTGCTGCTCTTCCTGTTGCTACTTCTGCTGCTCCTGCTATTACTACTACTGCTATTACTACTACTACTGCTGCTACTACTGCTACTACTTCTCCTATTGCTACTGCTGCTACCACTACTACTGCTCCTGCTACTACTACTGCTGTTGCTGCTGCTACTACTACTACTACTACTGTTGCTACTGCTACTCTAGGAGCATCTACTACTGCTGCTGCTACTACTACTACTGTTGTTGCTGCTACTGTTGCTACTTCTACTGCTACTGCTGCTGCTATGCTGCTACTGCGGCTACTGCTACTACTACTACTACTGCTGCTGCTACTACTGCTGCTGCTGGTACTACCGCTTCTACTATTGCTGCTGCTGCTACTACTACTACTACTCCTGCTGCTGCTACTGCTACTACTACTGTTGCTGCTACAACTACTACTGCTACTACTCCTGCTACTACTGCTCCTACTCCTACTCCAGCTGCTGCTACTGCTGCTGCTCCTGCTACTACAGCTGCTGCTACTGCTCCTGCTACTATAGCTGCTCCCACTGCTCCTCCTCCTCCTCCTCCTGCTGCTGCTACTACTGCTGCGGCTACTACTGCTGCTACTACTACTACTGCTGCTGCTGCTACTACTGCTACTACTACTGCTGCTACTACTGCTGCTGCTACACCTCCTATTGCTACTCCTCCTACTACTTCTACTACTTCTACTACTACTACTACTACTACTACTACTACTACTACTACTACTACTACTACTACTGCTACTGCTACTGCTACTACTACTACTACTACTACTACTACTACTGCTACTGCTACTACTGCTACTACTACTATTACTGCTACTACTACTACTGCTGCTGCTACTGCTGCTGCTACTACTACTACTACTACTACTACTACTACTACTTCTACTACTACTGTTGTTGTTGATAATGGTACTACTGCTACTACTACTACTACTGTTGCTGCTACTCCTACTACTACTACCACTACTACTACTGGTGCTGCTGCTGCTACGACTGCTACTACTCCAGCTGCTGCTCCTGCTGTTACTACTGCTACTACAACTGCTGCTACTACTCCTGCTACTACAGCTGCTCCTACTACTCCTCCTCCTCCTCCCGATGCTGCTGCTACTTCTGCTGCTACTACTGCTACTACTACTACTCCTACTAATGATGCTGCTTCTGCTACTACTACTGCTGCTACTACTACTGTTGTTGTTGCTGCTACTGTTGTTGCTGCTACTATTGCTGCTACTGCTACTGCTACTGCTACTACTACTTCTATTGCTCCTCCCACTACTACTAGTACTACTGATACTGCTGCTTCTACTGTTGTTGCTACTGCTACTGCTGCTGCTAGTACTAATGCTATTGCTACTCCTACTACTACTGCTACTACCTCTACTGCTACTACTGCTACTGCTACTACTACTATTACTACCCACTACTGCTACTACTACTAGTACTGCTGCATCTACTACTACTACCACCACCACTACTACTACTAGTACTACTACTACTACCACCACTACTACTACTACTACCGCTACTGCTACTGGTACTACTGCTGCTGCTACTACTGCTGCTGCTACTACTGCTATTGCTACACCTCCTACTACTTCTACTACTACTCCTCCTCCTCCTCCTGCTGCTGCTACTGCTACTACTACAACTACTACTACTACTACTGCTGCTGCTACTACTACTACTACTACTACTATTACTACTACTACTACTGCGGCTGCTGCTGCTGCTACTGCTGCTGTTGCTACTGCTGCTGCTACTGCTACTACTACTAATACTGCTACCACTAATGCTGCTGTTCCTACTGATACTACTACTACTACTGCTACTACTGCTACTGTTGCTGCTACTACTGCTACTACTACTACTACTGTTGTTGCTGCTACTGCTACTAGTACTACTACTATTACTACTACTGTTGTTGCTACTACTACTACTACTACTGCTGCTGCAACTACTACTACTACTACTGCTACTGCTGCTACTACTACTACTGCGAACTGCTACTACTACTGCTGCTACTCCTACTACTACTGCTACTACTACTGCTGCTACTACTACTGTTGCTGCTACTACTACTACTACTACTACTACTACTACTGCTGCTGCTGTTGCTGTTGCTACTACTGCTCCTGCCACTACTCCAGCTGCTGCTCCTGCTATTGCTACTATAGCTGCTACTACTACTCTGGCTACTACAGCTGGTCCAACTCCTCCTCCTCCTCCTGCTGCTGCTGCTACTGCTGCTGCTACTACTGCTGCTGCTACTACTGCTGCTACTACTACTCCTACCGATGATGCTGCTGCTACTACTACTGCTGCTACTACTACTGTTGTTGTTGCTGCTACTATTGCTGCTACTGCTACTGCTGCTACTACTACTTCTATT
>OV702290.1:286579931-286582431 GCA_916181665.1 Avena sativa
ACTACTACTACTGCTGCTACTACTACTACTTCTACTACTGCTGCTATTGCTACTGCTACTACTACTACTACTACTACTGTTGCTGCTACTACTACTACTACTACTGCTGCTACTGCTGCTACTACTGCTACTGTTGCTGATGCTTCTACTGCACTACTGCTACTGCTGCTACTGCCGCTACTACTGCTGCTGCTGCTACTGCTGCTGCTGCTACTTCAACTACTACAGCTACTGCTACTCCTACTGCTACTGCTACTGGTACTACTACTACTGTTGTTGCTACTGCTGCTACTGCTGCTACTGCTACTACTGCTACTACTGCTACTAATGCTGCTACTGCTATTACTACTACTACTACTACTACTACTACTACTACTACTACTACTACTACTACTACTACTACTACTACTCCTGCTACTACTGTTACTACTACTACTACTACTACTACTACTGCTACTCCTACTACTACTACTACTGCTGCTGCTCCTGCTACTACTACTGCTGCTACTACTACTTCTACTACTGTTACTACTACTGCTACTACTACTACTTCTACTACTGCTGCTATTGCTACTGCTGCTACTACTACTACTCCTGTTGCTGCTGCTACTACTACTACTGCTACTACTACTACTGCTACTATTGCTACAGTTGTTGCTAGTACTACTATTGTTGCTACTACTACTACTACTACTGGTAATACTACTACTGTTGCTGCTGTTGTTGCTGCTGCTCCTACTACTGCTACTACTACTACTACTACTACTACTACTACTACTACTACTACTACTACTACTACTACTACTGCTACTGCTACTACTACTGCTACTACTGCTACTGTTGCTAGTGCTGCTACTACTACTACTACTACTGCTATTGCTACTACTTCTACTACTACTACTACTGCTACTACTACTACTACTACTACTACTACTACTACTACTACTACTACTACTACTACTGCTCCTGCTGCTACTACTGCTGCTGCTGCTGCTCCTACTGCTACTACTGCTGCTGCTGCAACTACTACTACTACTACTACTGCTGCTGTGACTACTACTGCTGCTGCTCCTACTGCTACTACTACTGCTGCTGCTGCTCCTACTACTGTGGCTGATACTACTACTGCTACTACTATTGCTGCTGTTGTTGTTGCTGCTCCTACTACTGCTGCTGCTATTGCTGCTACTGCTACTACTACTGCTACTGCTACTACTGCTACTACTGCTACTGCTGCTAGTGCTGCTACTACTGCTACTACTATTGCTTCTACTGCTACTACTACTGCTGCTGCTACTGCTACTTCTACTACTACTACAACTACTGCTACTGCTACTACTACTGCTACAGGTACTACTACTGCTGCTACTACTACTGCTGCTGTTGCCGCTGCTCCTAATACTGTTGTTGCTGCTGCTGTTTTGCCTGCTACTGTTGCCGTTGTTGCTGCTACTGCTACTACTACTACAACTGCTACTACTGCTGCTACTACTGCTACTACTGCTAGTGCTGCTACTACTGCTACTACTACTACTACTACTACTATTGCTACTACTACTACTACTACTACTACTACTACTATTGCTACTACTACTACTACTACTACTACTACTACTACTGCTGCTACTACTACTACTTCTACTACTGCTGCTATTGCTACTGCTACTACTACTACTACTACTACTACTACTACTACTACTACTACTACTACTACTACTGTTGCTGCTACTACTACTACTACTACTGCTGCTACTGCTGCTACTACTACTACTGTTGCTGATGCTTCTACTGCACTACTGCTACTGCTGCTACTGCCGCTACTACTGCTGCTGCTGCTACTGCTGCTGCTGCTACTTCAACTACTACAGCTACTGCTACTCCTACTGCTACTGCTACTGGTACTACTACTACTGTTGTTGCTACTGCTGCTACTGCTGCTAGTGCTACTACTGCTACTACTGCTACTAATGCTGCTACTGCTATTACTACTACTACTACTACTACTACTACTACTACTACTACTACTACTACTACTACTACTACTACTACTACTACTACTACTACTACTACTCCTGCTACTACTGTTACTACTACTACTACTACTACTACTGCTACTCCTACTACTACTACTACTACTGCTGCTCCTGCTACTACTACTGCTGCTACTACTACTTCTACTACTGTTACTACTACTGCTACTACTACTACTTCTACTACTGCTGCTATTGCTACTGCTGCTACTACTACTACTCCTGTTGCTGCTGCTACTACTACTACTGCTACTATTGCTACAGTTGTTGCTAGTACTACTATTGTTGCTACTACTACTACTATTACTACTACTGGTAATACTACTACTGTTGCTGCTGCTACTGCTGCTGCTACTACTACTACTACTGCTACTACTACTACTGCTACTACAACTACTGCTACTACTGTTGCTATTGCTACTGCTACTACTACTACTACTACTACTACTGCTGCTACTACTGCTACTACT
>OV702290.1:286627431-286634931 GCA_916181665.1 Avena sativa
TACTACTGCACTACTACTACTACTGCTGCTGCTACTGCTGCTACTACTACTACTACTACTACTACTACTACTACTACTGCTACTGCTGCTACTGCAACTACTACTGCTACTGCTACTCCTACTGCTACTGCTACTGATAATGCTACTCCTACTGCTACTACTACTACTACCGCTACTACTGCTACTGTTGTTGCTACTGCTACTACTACTACTACTGCTACTACTATTGCTACTACTACTACTACTACTACTACTGCTACTACTACTACTTCTACTACTACTGCTGTTGTTGCTGCTACTACTACTGCTGTTGCTGCTGCTGTTTTTGCCTGCTACTGTTGCCGTTGTTGCTGCTACTGCTACTACTACTACAACTGCTACTGCTACTACTACTACAACTGCTACTGCCGCTACTACCACTGCTACCACTACTGCTACTACTACTACTACTTCTGCTGTTGTTGCTAATACTACTACTACTACTGCTACTACTACTACTACTGTTGCTGCTGTTGTTGCTGCTGCTCCTACTACTGCTGCTGCTGTTGCTGCTACTGCTACTACTACTACTACTACTACTACTACTACTACTACTACTACTGCTACTGCTGCTACTACTACTGCTACTACTGCTACTGCTGCTAGTGCTGCTACTACTGCTACTACTACTGCTGTTGCTACTACTACTACTGTTGCTGCTGCTACTGCTACTGCTGCTGCTACTACTACTACTGTTGCTGCTGCTACTGCTGCTACTGCTAGTACTACTACTATTGCTACTGCTACTGCTACTACTGCTGCTACAACAACTACTATTGCTACTACTACTACTACTGCTGCTATTGCTACTACTGCTACTACTACTACTACTACTACTACTACCGCTACTGCTGCTACTTCTACTGCTGCTACTCCTACTGCTACTACTACAACTGCTGCTACTACTACTACTGTGGCTGCTGCTACTATTGCTACTGATGCTGCTTCTGCTGTTGTTGCTGTTCCTACTACTGTTGTTGTTGCTTCTACAGCTACTACTACTACTACTACTACTACTACTACTACTACTACTACTACTACTACTACTACTACTGCTACTGCTACTGCTACTGCTGCTGCTACTACTACTGTTGCTGATGCTACTACTGCACTACTACTACTACTACTACTGCTGCTGCCGCTACTACTGCTGCTGCTGCTACTGCTACTACTACTGCTACTCCTGCTACTGCAACTACTACTGCTATTGCTACTCCTACTGCTACTGCTACTGGTACTGCTACTCCTACTGCTACTGCTACTACTACCGCTACTACTGCTACTGTTGTTGCTACTGCTGCTACTGCTACTACTACTACTACTACTACTACTACTACTACTACTACTACTACTGCTACTACTACTACTATTGTTATTGCTACTACTTCTACTACTACTACTACTACTACTACTACCACTATTGTTATTGCTACTACTACTACTGTTGCTGCTGCTGCTACTACTACTACTACTACTGCTGCTATTGCTACTACTACTACTACTACTACTACTACCGCTACTGCTGCTACTTCTACTGCTGCTACTCCTACTGCTACTACTACAACTGCTGCTACTACTACTACTGTGGTTGCTGCTACTATTGCTACTGATGCTGCTTCTGCTGTTGCTGCTGTTCCTACTACTGCTGCTACTGCTACTACTACTACTACTACTACTACTACTACTACTACTACTACTACTGCTACTGCTACTGCTGTTGCTACTACTACTGTTGCTGATGCTACTACTGCACTACTACTACTACTACTACTGCTGCTGCCGCTACTACTGCTGCTGCTGCTACTGCTACTACTTCTGCTACTCCTGCTACTGCAACTACTACTGCTATTGCTACTCCTACTGCTACTGCTACTGGTACTGCTACTCCTACTGCTACTGCTACTACTACCGCTACTACTGCTACTGTTGTTGCTACTGTTGCTACTGCTACTACTATTACTACTACTACTACTACTATTGCTGCTGCTACTACTACTACTACTACTACTACTACTACTACTGCTACTACTACTACTTCTACTACTGCTGCTATTGCTACTGTTACTACTACTACTACTACTGTTGCTGCTACTACTACTACTGTTCCTGCTACTGCTACTACTACTACTACTACTACTACTACTACTACTACTACTACTACTACTACTGCTACTGCTGCTACTACTACTGCTACTACTGCTACTGCTGCTAGTGCTGCTACTACTGCTACTACTGCTACTACTACTGCTGCTGCTACTACTACTACTGGTTCTGTGCTACTGCTACTGCTGCTGCTACTACTACTGTTGCTGCTGCTACTGCTACTGCTGCTACTGCTAGTACTACTACTATTGCTACTGCTACTGCTACTTTTACTACCACTACTACTGCTGCTACAACAACTACTACTGCTGCTACTACTACTACTGCTACTCCTCCTCCTCCTCCTACTACTACTACTACTACTATTACTACTACTGCTACTACTACTACTACTATTGTTATTGCTACTACTACTACTACTACTACTACTACTACTACTACTACTATTGTTATTGCTACTACTACTACTGTTGTTGCTGTTGCTGCTACTACTACTACTACTGCTGCTGCTATTGCTACTACTGCTACTGCTACTACTACTACTACTACTACTACTACTACTACTACTACTACTACTACTACTACTACTACTACCGCTACTGTTGCTACGTCTACTGCTGCTGCTCCTACTGCTACTACTACAACTGCTGCTACTACTACTACTGTGGCTGCTGCTACTATTGCTACTAATGCTGCTTCTGCTGTTGCTGCTGTTCCTACTACTGTTGTTGTTGCTGTTGCTACTACTACTACTACTACTACTACTACTACTACTGCTACTGCTACTGCTGTTGCTACTACTACTGTTGCTGATGCTACTACTGCACTACTACTACTACTGCTGCTTCTACTGCTGCTACTACTACTACTACTACTACTGCTACTGCTGCTACTGCAACTACTACTGCTACTGCTACTCCTACTGCTACTGCTACTGATAATGCTACTCCTACTGCTACTACTACTACTACCGCTACTACTGCTACTGTTGTTGCTACTGCTACTACTACTACTACTACTGCTACTACTATTGCTACTACTACTACTACTACTGCTACTACTACTACTTCTACTACTGCTGCTGTTGTTGCTGCTACTACTACTGCTGTTGCTGCTGCTGTTTTTGCCTGCTACTGTTGCCGTTGTTGCTGCTACTGCTACTACTACTACAACTGCTACTGCTACTACTACTACAACTGCTACTGCCGCTACTACCACTGCTACCACTACTGCTACTACTACTACTACTTCTGCTGTTGTTGCTAATACTACTACTACTACTGCTACTACTACTACTACTGTTGCTGCTGTTGTTGCTGCTGCTCCTACTACTGTTGCTGCTGTTGCTGCTACTGCTACTACTACTACTACTACTACTACTACTACTGCTACTGCTGCTACTACTACTGCTACTACTGCTACTGCTGCTAGTGCTGCTACTACTGCTACTACTACTGCTGTTGCTACTACTACTACTGTTGCTGCTGCTACTGCTACTGCTGCTGCTACTACTACTACTGTTGCTGCTGCTACTGCTACTGCTGCTACTGCTAGTACTACTACTATTGCTACTGCTACTGCTACTACTGCTGCTACAACAACTACTACTGCTACTACTACTACTACTGCTGCTATTGCTACTACTGCTACTACTACTACTACTACTACTACCGCTACTGCTGCTACTTCTACTACTGCTACTCCTACTGCTACTACTACAACTGCTGCTACTACTACTACTGTGGCTGCTGCTACTATTGCTACTGATGCTGCTTCTGCTGTTGTTGCTGTTCCTACTACTGTTGTTGTTGCTTCTACAGCTACTACTACTACTACTACTACTACTACTACTACTACTACTACTACTACTGCTACTGCTACTGCTACTGCTGCTGCTACTACTACTGTTGCTGATGCTACTACTGCACTACTACTACTACTACTGCTGCTGCCGCTACTACTGCTGCTGCTGCTACTGCTACTACTACTGCTACTCCTGCTACTGCAACTACTACTGCTATTCCTACTCCTACTGCTACTGCTACTGGTACTGCTACTCCTACTGCTACTGCTACTACTACCGCTACTACTGCTACTGTTGTTGCTACTGCTGCTACTGCTACTACTATTACTACTACTACTACTACTACTATTGTTGCTGCTGCTACTACTACTACTACTACTACTACTACTACTACTACTACTACTACTACTACTGCTACTACTACTACTTCTACTACTGCTGCTATTGCTACTGTTACTACTACTACTACTACTGCTGCTGCTACTACTGCTGCTGCTACTACTACTATTGCTACACCTCCTAATACTTCTACTACTTCTACTGCTACTACTACTGGTGCTGCTACTGCTACTACTACTACTACTGCTGCTGCTACTACTACTGCTACTACTACTGCTACTACTATTGCTGCTGCTACTGCTACTACTACTACTACTACTACTACTGCTACTGCTGCTACTACTACTGCTACTACTGCTACTGCTGCTAGTGCTGCTACTACTGCTACTACTGCTACTACTACTGCTGCTGCTACTACTACTACTGTTGCTGTGCTACTGCTACTGCTGCTGCTACTACTACTGTTGCTGCTGCTGCTGCTACTGCTAGTACTACTACTATTGCTACTGCTACTGCTACTTTTACTACCACTACTACTGCTGCTACAACAACTACTACTGCGGCTACTACTACTACTGCTACTCCTCCTCCTCCTCCTCCTACTACTACTACTACTATTACTACTACTGCTACTACTACTACTACTATTGTTATTGCTACTACTGCTACTACTACTACTATTGTTATTGCTACTACTACTACTGTTGTTGCTGCTGTTGCTACTACTACTACTACTGCTGCTGCTATTGCTACTACTGCTACTGCTACTACTACTACTACTACTACTACTACTACTACTACTACTACTACTACTACTACTACTACTACCGCTACTGTTGCTACGTCTACTGCTGCTGCTCCTACTGCTACTACTACAACTGCTGCTACTACTACTACTGTGGCTGCTGCTACTATTGCTACTGATGCTGCTTCTGCTGTTGCTGCTGTTCCTACTACTGTTGTTGTTGCTGTTGCTACTACTACTACTACTACTACTACTACTACTACTACTGCTACTGCTACTGCTGCTGCTACTACTACTGTTGCTGATGCTACTACTGCACTACTACTACTACTACTGCTGCTACTGCTGCTACTACTACTACTACTACTGCTACTGCTGCTACTGCAACTACTACTGCTACTGCTACTCCTACTGCTACTGCTACTAATAATGCTACTCCTACTGCTACTACTACTACTACCGCTACTACTGCTACTGTTGTTGCTACTGCTACTACTACTACTACTACTACTGCTACTACTATTGCTACTACTACTACTACTACTACTGCTACTACTACTACTTCTACTACTGCTGCTGTTGTTGCTGCTACTACTACTGCTGTTGCTGCTGCTGCTGTTTTTGCCTGCTACTGTTGCCGTTGTTGCTGCTACTGCTACTTCTACTACAACTGCTACTGCTACTACTACTACAACTGCTACTGCCGCTACTACCACTGCTACCACTACTGCTACTACTACTACTGCTGCTGTTGTTGCTAATACTACTACTACTACTACTGCTACTACTACTACTACTGTTGCTGCTGTTGTTGCTGCTGCTCCTACTACTGCTGCTGCTGTTGCTGCTACTGCTACTACTACTACTACTACTACTACTGCTACTGCTGCTACTACTACTGCTACTACTGCTACTGCTGCTAGTGCTGCTACTACTGCTACTACTACTGCTGTTGCTACTACTACTACTGTTGCTGCTGCTACTGCTACTGCTGCTGCTACTACTACTACTGTTGCTGCTGCTACTGCTACTGCTGCTACTGCTAGTACTACTACTATTGCTACTGCTACTGCTACTACTGCTGCTACAACAACTACTACTGCTACTACTACTACTACTGCTACTCCTCCTCCTCCTCCTACTACTACTACTACTACTACTACTACTACTACTACTACTACTACTACTACTACAGCTACTACTACTATTACTACTACTGCTACTACTACTACTATTGTTATTGCTACTACTGCTACTACTACTACTACTGCTACTACTACTACTACTATTGTTATTGCTACTACTACTGTTGCTGCTGCTGCTACTACTACTACTGCTGCTATTGCTACTACTGCTACTACTAATACTACTACTACTACTACTACTACTACCGCTACTGCTGTTACTTCTACTGATGCTGCTCCTACTGCAACTACTACAACTTCTGCTACTACTACTACTGTGGCTGCTGCTAGTATTGCTACTGATGCTGCTTCTGCTGTTGGTGCTGTTCCTACTACTATTGTTGTTGCTGCTACTGCTACTACTACTACTACTACTGCTGCTACTGCTACTGCTGCTGCTACTACTACTGTTGCTGATGCTACTACTGCACTACTACTACTACTACTACTGCTGCTGCCGCTACTACTGTTGCTGCTGCTATTGCTGCTACTGCTACTACTACTGCTACTCCTGCTACTGCAACTACTACTGCTATTGCTACTCCTACTGCTAGTGCTACTGATACTGCTACTACTTCTACTGCTGCTGCTCCTACTACTACTACTACAACTGCTGCTACTACTACTACTGTGGCTGCTGCTACTATTGCTACTGATGCTGCTTCTGCTGTTGCTGCTGTTCCTACTACTGTTGTTGTTGCTGCTACTACTACTACTACTACTGCTACTGCTACTGCTACTGCTGCTGCTACTACTACTGTTGCTGATGCTACTACTGCACTACTACTACTACTGCTGCTGCCGCTACTACTGCTACTGCTGCTACCGCTGCTACTACTACTACTACTGCTACTGCTGCTACTGCAACTACTACTGCTACTGCTACTCCTACTGCTACTGCTACTGGTAATGCTACTCCTACTGCTACTGCTACTGTTGTTGCTACTGCTGCTACTGCTGCTACTGCTACTACTACTACTACTATTGCTACTACTACTACTACTACTACTACTACTACTACTACTACTACTACTTCTACTACTACTACTTCTACTACTGCTGCTGTTGCTGCTGCTACTACTACTGTTGTTGCTGCTGCTGTTTTTGCCTGCTACTGTTGCCGTTGTTGCTACTGCTGCTACTACTACTACAACTGCTACTGCTACTACTAATACAACTGCTACTGCCGCTACTACCACTGCTACCACTACTGCTACTACTACTACTACTACTACTGCTGCTGTTGTTGCTAATACTACTACTACTACTACTACTGCTACTACTAC
>OV702290.1:286639931-286642431 GCA_916181665.1 Avena sativa
TGTTGCTGCTGTTCCTACAACTGTTGTTGTTGCTGCTACTACTACTACTACTACTGCTACTGCTACTGCTACTGCTACTACTGCTGCTACTACTACTGTTGCTGATGCTACTACTGCACTACTACTACTACTGCTGCTGCCGCTACTACTGCTACTGCTGCTACTGCTGCTACTACTACTACTGCTACTGCTGCTACTGCAACTCCTACCGCTACTGCTACTCCTACTGCTACTGCTACTGGTAATGCTACTCCTACTGTTACTACTACTACTACTACTACTACAACTACTACTACTGCTGCTATTGCTACTGCTGCTACTACTACTACTCCTGTTGTTGTTGCTGCTACTACTACTACTGCTACTACTACTACTTCTACTACTGCTACTATTGCTACAGTTGTTGCTAGTACTACTATTGTTGCTACTACTACTATTACTACTACTACTACTACTACTACTACTGGTAATACTACTAGTGTTGCTGCTACTGCTGCTACTACTACTACTGCTACTACTACTACTGATGTTACTAGTACTACTGCTACTACTGCTGCTATTGCTACTGCTGCTGCTACTACTACTACTACTACTACTACTACTACTACTGTTGCTGCTACTACTACTGCTGCTGCTGCTCCTACTGCTACTACTACTACTACTACTGCTGCTTCTACTACTGTGGCTGCTGCTACTACTGCTACTACTGCTACTGCTACTACTACTATGGCTGCTGCTTCTACTGCTACTGCTGCTACTGCTACTACTACTGGTAATACTACTACTGTTGTTGCTAATACTACTACTACTACTACTGCTACTACTACTACTACTGTTGCTGCTGTTGTTGCTGCTGCTCCTACTACTGCTGCTGCTGTTGCTGCTACTGCTACTACTACTACTACTACTACTACTACTACTACTACTACTGCTACTGCTGCTACTACTACTGCTACTACTGCTACTGCTGCTAGTGCTGCTACTACTGCTACTACTGCTACTACTACTGCTGTTGCTACTACTACTACTGTTGCTACTGCTACTGCTACTGCTGCTGCTACTACTACTACTGTTGCTGCTGCTACTGCTACTGCTGCTACTGCTAGTACTACTACTATTGCTACTGCTACTGCTACTACTGCTGCTACAACAACTAGTACTGCTACTACTACTACTACTGCTACTCCTCCTCCTCCTCCTCCTCCTACTACTACTACTACTACTACTACTACTACTACTGCTACTACTACTATTACTACTACTCCTACTACTACTACTATTGTTATTGCTACTACTGCTACTACTACTACTACTGCTACTACTACTACTACTATTGTTATTGCTACTACTACTGTTGCTGCTGCTGCTACTACTACCACTGCTGCTATTGCTACTACTGCTACTACTAATACTACTACTACCGCTACTTCTGCTACTTCTACTGATGCTGCTCCTACTGCTACTACTACAACTGCTGCTACTACTACTACTGTGGCTGCTGCTAGTATTGCTACTGATGCTGCTTCTGCTGTTGCTGCTGTTCCTACTACTATTGTTGTTGCTGCTACTGCTACTACTACTACTACTACTACTGCTGCTACTGCTACTGCTGCTGCTACTACTACTGTTGCTGATGCTACTACTGCACTACTACTACTACTACTGCTGCTGCCGCTACTACTGTTGCTGCTGCTATTGCTGCTACTGCTACTACTACTGCTACTCCTGCTACTGCAACTACTACTGCTATTGCTACTCCTACTGCTACTGCTACTGATACTGCTACTACTTCTACTGCTGCTGCTCCTACTGCTACTACTACAACTGCTGCTACTACTACTACTGTGGCTGCTGCTACTATTGCTACTGATGCTGCTTCTGCTGTTGCTGCTGTTCCTACTACTGTTGTTGTTGCTGCTACTACTACTACTACTACTGCTACTGCTACTGCTACTGCTACTACTGCTGCTACTACTACTGTTGCTGATGCTACTACTGCACTACTACTACTACTGCTGCTGCCGCTACTACTGCTACTGCTGCTACTGCTGCTACTACTACTACTGCTACTGCTGCTACTGCAACTACTACCGCTACTGCTACTCCTACTGCTACTGCTACTGGTAATGCTACTCCTACTGCTACTGCTACTACTACCGCTACTACTGCTACTGTTGTTGCTACTGCTGCTACTGCTACAACTACTACTACTACTACTACTATTGCTACTACTACTACTACTACTACTACTACTACTACTACTACTACTTCTACTACTACTACTTCTACTACTGCTGCTGTTGCTGCTGCTACTACTACTGTTGTTGCTGCTGCTGTTTTTGCCTGCTACTGTTGTCGTTGTTGCTGCTACTGCTACTACTACTACAACTGCTACTGCTACTACTCTTACAACTGCTACTGCCGCTACTACCACTGCTACCACTACTGCTACTACTACTACTACTGCTGCTGCTGTTGTTGCTAATACTACTACTACTAC
>OV702290.1:286647431-286649931 GCA_916181665.1 Avena sativa
ACTACTACTGCTACTACTACTACTATTGTTATTGCTACTACTACTGTTGTTGCTGCTGCTACTACTACCACTGCTGCTATTGCTACTACTGCTACTACTAATACTACTACTACTACTACTACTACTACTACTACTACTACTACCGCTACTGCTGCTACTTCTACTGATGCTGCTCCTACTGCTACTACTACAACTGCTGCTACTACTACTACTGTGGCTGCTGCTAGTATTGCTACTGATGCTGCTTCTGCTGTTGCTGCTGTTCCTACTACTATTGTTGTTGCTGCTACTGCTACTACTACTACTACTACTGCTGCTGCTACTGCTACTGCTGCTGCTACTACTACTGTTGCCGATGCTACTACTGCACTACTACTACTACTACTGCTGCTGCCACTACTACTGTTGCTGCTGCTATTGCTGCTACTGCTACTACTACTGCTACTCCTGCTACTGCAAATACTACTGCTATTGCTACTCCTACTGCTACTGCTACTGATACTGCTACTACTTCTACTGCTGCTGCTCCTACTGCTACTACTACAACTGCTGCTACTACTACTACTGTTGCTGCTACTACTATGGCTACTGATGCTGCTTCTGCTGTTGCTGCTGTTCCTACTACTATTGTTGTTGCTGCTACTACTACTACTACTACTACTGCTACTGCTACTGCTACTGCTACTGCTACTGCTACTGCTGCTGCTGCTACTACTACTACTGTTGCTGATGCTACTACTGCACTACTACTACTGCTGCTGCCGCTACTACTGCTACTGCTGCTACTGCTGCTACTACTACTACTGCTACTGCTGCTACTGCAACTACTACCGCTACTGCTACTCCTACTGCTACTGCTACTGGTAATGCTACTCCTACTGCTACTGCTACTACTACCGCTACTACTGCTACTGTTGTTGCTACTACTACTACTACTACTACTACTACTACTACTACTACTACTACTACTACTACTACTACTACTATTGCTACTACTACTGCTCCTACTGCTACTACTACTACTACTACTACTACTACTACTACTACTACTACTATTGCTACTACTACTACTACTACTACTACTACTACTACTACTTCTACTACTACTACTTCTACTACTGCTGCTGTTGCTGCTGCTACTACTACTGTTGTTGCTGCTGCTGTTTTTGCCTGCTACTGTTGCCGTTGTTGCTGCTACTGCTACTACTACTACAACTGCTACTGCTACTACTACTACAACTGCTACTGCCGCTACTACCACTGCTACCACTACTGCTACTACTACTACTACTACTGCTGTTGTTGTTGCTAATACTACTACTACTACTACTACTGCTACTACTACTACTGTTGCTGCTGTTGTTGCTGCTGCTCCTACTACTGCTGCTGCTGTTGCTGCTACTGCTACTACTACTACTACTACTACTACTACTACTGCTACTGCTGCTACTACTACTGCTACTACTGCTACTGCTGCTACTACTGGTACTACTGCTACTACTACTGCTGCTGCTACTACTACTACTGTTGCTGCTGCTACTGCTACTGCTGCTGCTACTACTACGACTGTTGCTGCTGCTACTGCTACTGCTGCTACTGCTAGTACTACTACTATTGCTACTGCTACTGCTACTTTTACTAGCACTACTACTGCTGCTACAACAACTACTACTGCTACTACTACTACTGCTACTCCTCCTCCTCCTCCTACTACTACTACTACTACTACTACTACTGCTACTACTACTATTACTACTACTGCTACTACTACTACTATTGTTATTGCTACTACTGCTACTACTACTACTACTATTGTTATTGCTACTACTACTACTGTTGTTGCTGCTGCTACTACTACTACTACTACTACTACTGCTGCTGCTATTGCTACTACTGCTACTACTACTACTACTACTACTACCGCTACTGCTGCTACTTCTACTGCTGCTACTCCTACTGCTACTACTACAACTGCTGCTACTACTACTACTGTGGCTGCTGCTACTGATGCTGCTTCTGCTGTTGCTGCTGTTCCTACTACTGTTGTTGTTGCTGCTACTGCTACTACTACTACGACTACTACTACTACTACTGCTACAACTACTGCTGCTGCTACTACTACTGTTGCTGATGCTACTACTGCACTACTACTACTACTACTGCTGCTGCCGCTACTACTGCTGCTGCTGCTACTGCTGCTACTACTGCTACTCCTGCTATTGCAACTACTACTGCTATTGCTACTCCTACTGCTACTGCTACTGGTACTGCTACTCCTACTGCTACTGCTACTACTACCGCTACTACTGCTACTGTTGTTGCTACTGCTGCTACTGCTCCTACTACTACTACTACTACTACTACTACTACTACTACTACTGCTACTACTACTACTGCTGCTACTACTACTACTGCTACTGCTACTGCTACTGCTACTGCTACTGCTACTGCTACTGCTGCTGCTGCTACTACTACTACTGTTGCTGATGCTACTACTGCA
>OV702290.1:286677431-286679931 GCA_916181665.1 Avena sativa
ACTACTACTACTGCTACTACTACTACTACTACTACCTCTACTGCTGCTACTTCTACTGCTGCTGCTCCTATTGCTACTACTACAACTGCTGCTACTACTACTACTGTGACTGCTTCTACTACTGCTACTGATGCTGCTTCTGCTTTTGCTGCTGTTCCTACTACTATTGTTGTTGCTGCTACTGCTACTACTACTACTACTACTACTACTACTACTACTACTACTACTACTACTACTACTACTACTGCTACTGCTACTACTACTGGTAATACTACTACTACTACTACTACAACTACTACTACTGCTACTACTACTGCTATTGCTACTGCTGCTACTACTGCTACTCCTGTTGCTGCTGCTACTACTACTACTGCTACTACTACTACTACTACTTCTACTACTGCTACTATTGCTACAATTGTTGCTAGTACTACTATTGTTGCTACTACTACTACTACTACTACTACTACTACTACTGGTAATACTACTACTGTTGCTGCTACTTCTGCTACTACTACTACTACTGCTATTACTAGTACTACTGCTACTACTGCTACTACTGCTGCTATTGCTACTGCTGCTGCTACTACTACTACTACTAGTACTACTGCTGCTGCAACTACTACTACTACTGTTGCTGCTACTACTACTTCTGCTGCTGCTCCTACTGCTACTACTACTACTACTAGTGCTGCTTCTACTACTGTGGCTGCTGCTACTACTGCTACTACTACTATGGCTGCTGCTTCTACTGCTACTGCTGCTACTGCTACTACTACTGGTAATACTACTACTGTTGCTGCTACTGCTGCTACTACTACTACTACTACTACTATTGCTACTACTACTGCTACTACTACTGCTACTACTACTGCTATTACTACTACTACTGCTACTACTGCTACTACTACTACTACTACTGGTACTACTGCTGCTATTGCTACTGCTGCTACTACTACTACTGCTGCTGCTGCAACTACTACTACTACTGCTGCTGCGACTACTGCTGCTGCTGCGACTACTGCTACTACTACTACTACTACTGCTACTACTACTACTACAGTGGCTGCTGCTACTACTGTTGCTGTTGTTGTTGCTGCTTCTCCTACTACTGCTGCTGCTGTTGCTGTTGCTGCTACTGCTACTACTACTGCTACTGCTACTGCTGCTGCTACTAATGCTGCTGCTGCTACTACTGCTACTGCTGCTAGTGCTGCTACTACTGCTACTAAGTCTACTACAGCTACTAAGTCTACTACAGCTACTACTATTGCTGCTACTGGTACTCCTACTGCTGCTGCTGCTACTGCTACTTCTACTACTACTACTACTGCTACTCCTACTACTACTACTGCTACTACTATTGCTACTACTACTGCTGCTGTTGCTGCTGCTACTACTACTGGTGTTGCTGCTGCTGTTTTTGCCTACTACTGTTGCCGTTGTTGCTGCTACTGCTACTACTACTACAACTGCTACTGCTACTACTACTACAACTGCTACTGCCGCTACTACCACTGCTACCACTACTGCTACTACTACTACTGTTGCTGTTGTTGCTAATACTACTACTACTACTACTCCTACTACTACTACTGTTGCTGGTGTTGTTGTTGCTGCTCCTACTACTGTTGCTGCTGTTGCTGCTACTGCTACTACTACTCCTCCTCCTCATCCTCCTCCTACTACTACTACTGCTACTACTACTACTACTACTATTGTTATTGCTACTACTGCTACTACTACTACTACTACTGCTACTACTACTACTACTACTATTGTTATTGCTACTACTACTACTGTTGCTGCTGCTGCTGCTACTACTACTACTACTACTACCGCTGCTGCTATTGCTACTACTGCTACTACTGCTACTACTACTACTACTACTACTACTACTACTACTACTACTACTACTACTACTACTACTACTACTACTACTACGACTACTACTACTACTGCTACTACTACTACTACTACTACCTCTACTGCTGCTACTTCTACTGCTGCTGCTCCTATTGCTACTACTACAACTGCTGCTACTACTACTACTGTGACTGCTTCTACTACTGCTACTGATGCTGCTTCTGCTGTTGCTGCTGTTCCTACTACTATTGTTGTTGCTGCTACTGCTACTACTACTACTACTACTACTACTGCTACTGCTACTGCTACTGCTGCTGCTACTACTACTGTTGCTGATGCTACTACTACACGACTACTACTGCTGCTGCCGCTACTACTGCTGCTGCTGCTACTGCTGCTACTGCTACTACTATTGCTACTGCTGCTACTGTAACTACTACTTCTACTGCTACTCCTACTGCTACTGCTACTGGTACTGCTACTCCTACTGCTACTGCTACTACTACTGCTACTACTGCTACTGTTGTTGCTACTGCTGCTACTGCTACTACTACTACTACTATTGCTACTACTACTACTACTACTACTACTACTACTACTACTACTACTACTACTGCTACTACTACTACTTCTA
>OV702290.1:286777431-286779931 GCA_916181665.1 Avena sativa
TGTTGCTGCTGCTACTACTACTACTACTTCTACTACTGCTACTATTGCTACAGTTGTTGCTAGTACTACTATTGTTGCTACTACTACTACTACTACTGTTGCTGCTACTGCTGCTACTACTACTACTACTACTACTACTGCTACTACTACTACTGCTGTTACTAGTACAACTGCTACTACTGCTACTACAACTACTGCTACTACTGCTGCTATTGCTACTGCTGCTACTACTACAACTGCTACTACTACTACTACTGCTGCAACTACTACTACTGCTGCTGCTACTACTACTGCTGCTGCTGCTCCTACTGCTACTACTACTACTACTACTGCTGCTTCTACTACTGTGGCTGCTGCTACTACTGCTACTGCTACTACTACTATGGATGCTACTGCTACTGCTACTGCTGCTACTGCTACTACTACTGCTACTACTACTGCTATTACTACTACTACTGCTACTACTGCTACTACTACTACTACTACTACTACTACTACTACTACTACTACTACTACTACTAGTACTACTGCTGCTATTGCTACTGCTGCTACTACTACTACTGCTGCTGCTGCAACTACTACTACTACTGCTGCTGCGACTACTACTGCTGCTGCGACTACTGGTACTACTACTACTACTGCTGCTACTACTACTACTGTGGCTGCTGCTACTACTGCTACTACTGTTGCTGTTGTTGTTGCTGCTGCTCCTACTGCTGCTGCTGCTGTTGCTGTTGCTGCTACTGCTACTACTACTACTGCTACTGCTACTGCTGCTGCTACTAATGTTGCTGCTGCTACTACTGCTACTGCTGCTAGTGCTGCTACTACTGCTACTACGGCTACTACGGCTACTACAGCTACTACTATTGCTGCTACTGGTACTCCTACTGCTGCTGCTGCTACTAATACTTCTACTACTACTACTACTGCTACTCCTACTACTACTACTGCTACTACTATTGCTACTACTACTACTGCTGCTGTTGCTGCTGCTACTACTACTGTTGTTGCTGCTGCTGTTTTTGCCTGCTACTGTTGCCGTTGTTGCTGCTACTGCTACTACTACTACAACTGCTACTGCTACTGCTGCTGCTACTACTGCTGCTGCTGCTACTACTGCTAGTGCTGCTACTACTGCTACTACTAGTACTACTACTGATGCTGCTGCTGCTACTACTACTGCTACTGTTGCTACTGCTGCTGCTACTGTTGCTACTACTGCTAGTGCTGCTACTACTGCTACTACTGGTACTACTACTGATGCTGCTGCTGCTACTACTACTGCTGCTACTGTTGCTACTTCTGCTGCTACTGCTACTACTACTCCTGCTACTACTGCTGTTGCTGCTACTGCTACTGCTGCTACTGCTACTACTACTGTTAATACTACTACTATTGCTGCTACTGCTGCTACTTCTGCTAATACTACTACTGCTACTACTACTGCTATTACTACTACTACTGCTACTACTTCTACTGCTACTTCTGCTAATACTACTACTGCTACTACTACTGCTATTACTACTACTACTGCTACTACTTCTACTGCTACTACTACTACTGCTACTACTGCTGCTATTGCTACTGCTGCTACTACTACTACTGCTGCTGCTACAACTACTACTACTACTGCTGCTGCGACTACTACTGTTGCTGCTCCTACTCTACTACTACTACTGCTGCTAGTACCACTGCTACTGCTGCTAGTGCTTCTACTAGTGCTACTACTGCTACTACTATTGCTGCTACTCCTACTACTACTGTTGCTGCTACTGCTACTTCTACTACTACTACTGCTACTGCTACTACTACTGCTACTAGTACCACTACTGCTGCTACTACTACTACTACTGCTGCTGTTGTGGCTGCTGCTCCTACTACTGCTGTTGCTGCTGCTGTTGTGCCTACTACTGTTGCCGCTGTTGCTGCTACTGCTACTACTACTACAACTGCTACTGCTACTGTTGCTGCTACTACTGCTACTACTGCTAGTGCTGCTAGTACTGCTACTACTAGTACTACTACTAATGCTGCTGCTGCTAATGCTACTGCTACTACTACTATTGCTACTGCTACTGCTACGGGTACTACTACTACTGTTGCTGCTACTACTGCTTCTGCTACTACTACTACTGCTACAACTAGTGCTGCTGTTGCTGCTTGTCCGACTACTGTTGTTTCTGCTATTCCTACTACTGTTGTTGTTGCTACTACTACTACTACTGCTGATGCTACTGCTACTGCTGCTGCTACTAATGCTGTTGCTGCTACTATTGCTACTACTGCTACAGCTGCTAGTGCTGCTACTATTGCTACTACTGCTACTACTGGTACTACTACTGCTACTGCTACTGCTACTACTGGTACTACTGCTACTACTACTGCTAGTGCTGCTACTACTGCTACTACTGGTACTACTACTGATGCTGCTGCTGCTACTACTGCTGCTACTGTTGCTACTTCTGCTGCTACTGCTACTACTACTCCTGCTACTACT
>OV702290.1:286787431-286792431 GCA_916181665.1 Avena sativa
ACTGCTACTGGTACTCCTACTCCTACTGCTACTTCTACTACTACCGCTACTGCTGCTACTGCTACTACTACTGCTACTAATGCTTCTACTGCCATTACTACTACTACTACTACTACTGCTACTGCTACTGCTACTGCTGCTGCTACTAATGCTGCTGCTGCTACTACTGCTACTACTGCTAGTGCTGCTACTACTGTTGCTGGTACTGCTGCTAATACTACTACTACTACTACTACTACTGCTGCTATTACTGCTACTGCTGCTACTACTGCTTCTGCTACTACTACTACTACTACTACTACTGCTACTGTTGTTGCTACTGCTGCTACTGCTACTACTACTGCTACTAATGCTGCTACTGCCATTACTACTACTACTACTACTACTACTACTACTACTACTCCTACTGCTACTGCTACTGCTGCTGCTACTAATGCTGCTGCTGCTACTACTGCTACTGCTGCTAGTGCTGCTACTACTGCTACTACTACTACTATTGCTGCTGCTGCTACTACTACTGCTACTGTTGCTACTGTTGCTGCTGCTACTACTACTACTGCTGCTACTGCTACTACTGCTGCTACTACTAATGGTAATACTACTACTGTTGCTGCTACTGCTGCTACTACTGCTACTACTACTACTACTACTACTACTACTACTGCTATTACTACTACTACTGCTACTACTGCTACTGCTACTACTACTACTACTACTACTGCTACTACTGCTGCTATTGCTACTACTCCTACTACTACTACTGCTGCTGCAACTACTACTACTACTGCTGCTGCGACTACAACTGCTGCTGCGACTACTGCTACTACTACTGCTGCTGCTACTACTACTGTGGCTGATGCTACTACTGCTACTACTATTGCTGTTGTTGTTGCTGCTGCTCCTACTACTGCTGCTAATGTTGCTGCTACTGCTACTACTACTGCTACTGCTACTGCTACTACTGCTACTGCTGCTAGTGCTGCTACTACTGCTACTACTGCTACTACTATTGCTTCTACTGCTACTACTACTGCTGCTGCTGCTACTGCTACTTCTACTACTACTACTACTACTACTACTACTACTACTACTACTACCTCTACTGCTGCTACTTCTACTGCTGCTGCTTCTACTGCTACTACTACAACTGCTGCTACTACTACTATTGTGGCTGCTGCTACTACTGCTACTGATGCTGCTTCTGCTGTTGCTGCTGTTCCTACTACTATTGTTGTTGCTGCTACTGGTACTACTACTACTACTACTACTACTACTACTGCTACTGCTGCTGCTACTACTACTGTTGCTGATGCTACTACTGCACTACTACTACTGCTGCTGCTGCTGCTGCTACTGCTACTACTACTGCTACTGCTACTACTGCAACTACTACTACTACTGCTACTGGTACTGCTACTCCTACTGCTACTGCTACTACTACCGCTACTACTGCTACTGTTGTTGCTACTGCTGCTACTGCTACTACTACTACTACTATTGCTACTACTGCTACTGCTACTACTACTACTACTTCTACTACTGCTGCTATTGCTACAGCTACTACTACTACTACTGTTGCTACTACTACTACTGTTGCTGCTACTACTACTACTACTACTACTACTACTACTACTACTGCTACTGCTGCTGCTACTGCTACTGCTGATGCTACTACTGCACTACTGCTACTGCTGCTACTGCCGCTACTACTGCTGCTGCTGCTACTGCTGCTGCTGCTACTGCAATTACTACTGCTACTGCTATTGCTACTCCTACTGCTACTGCTACTGGTACTACTACTACTGTTGTTGCTACTGCTGCTACTGCTACTACTGCTACTATTGCTACTAATGCTGCTACTGCTATTACTACTACAACTACTACTACTACTACTACTACTACTACTGCTGCTGCTGCTACTGCTACTACTACTACTACTACTACTACTACTACTACTACTACTACTACTACTGCTACTACTACTACTACTTCTACTACTGCTGCTATTGCTACTGCTGCTACTACTACTACTCCTGTTGCTGCTGCTACTACTACTACTACTACTTCTACTACTGCTACTATTGCTACAGTTGTTGCTAGTACTACTATTGTTGCTACTACTACTACTACTACTACTACTACTACTACTACTACTACTACTACTACTACTACTGTTGCTGCTACTGCTGCTACTACTACTACTACTACTACTACTACTACTACTACTGCTACTACTACTACTGCTGTTACTAGTACAACTGCTACTACTGCTGCTATTGCTACTGCTGCTATTACTACAACTGCTACTCCTACTACTACTGCTGCAACTACTACTACTACTGCTGCTGCTACTACTACTGCTGCTGCTGCTCCTACTGCTACTACTACTACTACTGCTGCTTCTACTACTGTGGCTGCTGCTACTACTGCTACTGCTACTACTACTATGGATGCTACTGCTACTGCTACTCCTGCTACTGCTACTACTACTGCTACTACTACTGCTATTACTACTACTACTGCTACTACTGCTACTACTACTACTACTACTAGTACTACTGCTGCTATTGCTACTGCTGCTACTACTACTACTGCTGCTCCTGCAACTACTACTACTACTGCTGCTGCGACTACTACTGCTGCTGCGACTACTGGTACTACTACTACTACTGCTGCTACTACTGCTACTGTGGCTGCTACTACTACTGCTACTACTGTTGCTGTTGTTGTTGTTGCTGCTCCTACTGCTGCTGCTGCTGTTGCTGTTGCTGCTACTGCTACTACTACTACTACTGCTACTGCTACTGCTACTGCTACTGCTACTGCTACTACTACTGCTGCTGCTCCTACTGCTACTACTACTGCTGCTGCTGCTACTACTACTGTGGATGCTGCTACTACTGCTACTATTGTTGCTTCTGCTATTGCTGTTGTTCCTACTACTGTTGTTGTTGCTGCTACTGCTACTACAACTACTACTACTGCTACTGCTGCTGCTACTACTACTGTTGCTGATGCTACTACTGCACTACTGCTATTGCTTCTACCGCCGCTACTGCTGCTGCTGCTACTGCTACTACTACTGCTACTGCTGCTACTGCAACTACTACTGCTACTGCTACTCCTATTGCTACTGCTACTGGTACTCCTACTCCTACTGCTACTTCTACTACTACCGCTACTGCTGCTACTGCTACTACTACTGCTACTAATGCTTCTACTGCCATTACTACTACTACTACTACTACTGCTACTGCTACTGCTACTGCTGCTGCTACTAATGCTGCTGCTGCTACTACTGCTACTACTGCTAGTGCTGCTACTACTGTTGCTGGTACTGCTGCTAATACTACTACTACTACTACTACTACTGCTGCTATTACTGCTACTGCTGCTACTACTGCTTCTGCTACTACTACTACTACTACTACTACTGCTACTGTTGTTGCTACTGCTGCTACTGCTACTACTACTGCTACTAATGCTGCTACTGCCATTACTACTACTACTACTACTACTACTACTACTACTACTCCTACTGCTACTGCTACTGCTGCTGCTACTAATGCTGCTGCTGCTACTACTGCTACTGCTGCTAGTGCTGCTACTACTGCTACTACTACTACTATTGCTGCTGCTGCTACTACTACTGCTACTGTTGCTACTGTTGCTGCTGCTACTACTACTACTGCTGCTACTGCTACTACTGCTGCTACTACTAATGGTAATACTACTACTGTTGCTGCTACTGCTGCTACTACTGCTACTACTACTACTACTACTACTACTACTACTGCTATTACTACTACTACTGCTACTACTGCTACTGCTACTACTACTACTACTACTACTGCTACTACTGCTGCTATTGCTACTACTCCTACTACTACTACTGCTGCTGCAACTACTACTACTACTGCTGCTGCGACTACAACTGCTGCTGCGACTACTGCTACTACTACTGCTGCTGCTACTACTACTGTGGCTGATGCTACTACTGCTACTACTATTGCTGTTGTTGTTGCTGCTGCTCCTACTACTGCTGCTAATGTTGCTGCTACTGCTACTACTACTGCTACTGCTACTGCTACTACTGCTACTGCTGCTAGTGCTGCTACTACTGCTACTACTGCTACTACTATTGCTTCTACTGCTACTACTACTGCTGCTGCTGCTACTGCTACTTCTACTACTACTACTACTACTACTACTACTACTACTACTACTACCTCTACTGCTGCTACTTCTACTGCTGCTGCTTCTACTGCTACTACTACAACTGCTGCTACTACTACTATTGTGGCTGCTGCTACTACTGCTACTGATGCTGCTTCTGCTGTTGCTGCTGTTCCTACTACTATTGTTGTTGCTGCTACTGGTACTACTACTACTACTACTACTACTACTACTGCTACTGCTGCTGCTACTACTACTGTTGCTGATGCTACTACTGCACTACTACTACTGCTGCTGCTGCTGCTGCTACTGCTACTACTACTGCTACTGCTACTACTGCAACTACTACTACTACTGCTACTGGTACTGCTACTCCTACTGCTACTGCTACTACTACCGCTACTACTGCTACTGTTGTTGCTACTGCTGCTACTGCTACTACTACTACTACTATTGCTACTACTGCTACTGCTACTACTACTACTACTTCTACTACTGCTGCTATTGCTACAGCTACTACTACTACTACTGTTGCTACTACTACTACTGTTGCTGCTACTACTACTACTACTACTACTACTACTACTACTACTACTGCTACTGCTGCTGCTACTGCTACTGCTGATGCTACTACTGCACTACTGCTACTGCTGCTACTGCCGCTACTACTGCTGCTGCTGCTACTGCTGCTGCTGCTACTGCAATTACTACTGCTACTGCTATTGCTACTCCTACTGCTACTGCTACTGGTACTACTACTACTGTTGTTGCTACTGCTGCTACTGCTACTACTGCTACTATTGCTACTAATGCTGCTACTGCTA
>OV702290.1:286817431-286824931 GCA_916181665.1 Avena sativa
TACTACTGCTGCTGCTGCTACTCCTACTGCTGCTACTGCTACTACTACTGTTAATACTACTACTGTTGCTGGTACTGCTGCTAATACTACTACTACTACTACTACTACTACTACTACTACTGCTATTACTGCTACTACTGCTACTACTGGTACTACTACTGATGCTGCTGCTACTGCTACTACTACTACTATTGCTAGTGCTACTGCTACTGCTACTACTACTACTGTTGCTGCTACTACTGCTTCTGCTACTACTACTACTACTGCTACAACTAGTGCTGCTGTTGCTACTTGTCCGACTACTGTTGTTGCTGCTATTCCTACTACTGTTGTTGTTGCTACTACTACTACTACTACTACTACTACTACTACTACTGCTACTGCTACTGTTGCTGCTACTAATGTTGTTGCTGCTACTACTGCTACTACTGGTACTACTACTTCTGCTGCTACTACTACTGCTGCTGCTACTGCTACTACTACTGCTGCTACTGCTACTACTACTGCTGCTACTTCTACTACTACTGCTACTGCTACTACTGTTGCTGCTACTGCCGCTACTACCACTGCTACTACTACTGCTACTACTACTACTACTGCTGTTGTTGTTGCTAATACTACTACTACTGCTGCTACTACTACTACTACTACTACTGTTGCTACTGTTGTTGCTGCTGCTCCTACTACTGCTGCTGCTGGTGCTGCTACTGCTACTGCTACTACTACTACTACTACTACTACTACTACTACTACTACTACTACTACTGGTAATACTGCTACTGCTGCTGCTGCTACTACTACTGCTACTACTGCTACTGCTGCTAGTGCTGCTACTATTGCTACTACTACTACTGTTGCTGCTGCTACTGCTACTGCTGCTACTACTACTACTACTGTTGCTGCTGCTACTGCTACTGCTGCTACTGCTAGTACTACTACTATTGCTACTGCTACTGCTACTTTTACTACCACTACTGCTGCTGCTACAACAACTACTACTGCTGCTACTAGTACTACTGCTACTCCTCCTCCTTCTCCTCCTCCTCCTCCTACTAGTACTACTACTGCTACTACTACTATTACTACTACTGCTACTACTACTATTGTTATTGCTACTACTGCTACTACTACTACTGCTACTACTACTACTACTATTGTTATTGCTACTACTACTACTGTTGCTGCTGCTGCTACTACTACTACTACTACTACTACTACTACTGCTATTGCTACTACTCCTACTACTACTACTACTACCGCTACTGCTGCTACTTCTACTGCTGCTGCTCCTACTGCTGCTGCTACTACTACTGCTGCTGCTACTGCTACTACTACTGCTGCTACTTCTACTACTACTGCTACTGCTACTACTACTGGTACTACTACTACTGTTGCTGCTACTGCCGCTACTACCACTGCTACTACTACTGCTACTACTACTACTACAGCTGCTGTTGTTGCTAATACTACTACTACTGCTACTACTACTACTGTTGCTACTGTTGTTGCTGCTGCTCCTACTACTGCTGCTGCTATTGCTACTACTACTACTACTGCTACTACTGCTACTACTACTCCTACTACTGCTACTGCTGCTAGTGCTGCTACTACTGCTACTACTACTACTACTACTACTACTGCTGCTACTACTACTACTTCTACTACTGCTGCTATTGCTACTTCTGCTACTACTACTGCTACTACTACTACTGCTACTACTACTGCTACTACTACTATTGCTGTTGCTGCTGCTCCTACTACTGCTGTTGCTGCTGCTGTTGTGCCTGCTACCGTTGCCGTTGTTGCTGCTACTACTACTAATACAACTGCTACTGCTACTGCAGCTGCTACTACTGCTGCTGCTGCTATTACTACTAGTTCTGCTACTACTGCTACTACTGGTACTACTACAGATGCTGCTGCTACTACTGCTGCTACTGTTGCTACTGGACTACTACTCCTGCTGCTGCTGCTACTGCTACTACTGCTGCTGCTGCTACTCCTACTGCTGCTACTGCTACTACTACTGGTAATACTACTACTGTTGCTGGTACTGCTGCTAATACCTCTACTACTACTACTACTACTACTACTACTACTGCTATTACTGCTACTACTGCTACTACTGGTACTACTACTGATGCTGCTGCTACTGCTACTACTACTACTATTGCTAGTGCTACTGCTACTGCTACTACTACTACTGTTGCTGCTACTACTGCTTCTGCTACTACTACTACTACTGCTACAACTAGTGCTGCTGTTGCTACTTGTCCGACTACTGTTGTTGCTGCTATTCCTACTACTGTTGTTGTTGCTACTACTACTACTACTACTACTACTACTGCTACTGCTACTGTTGCTGCTACTAATGTTGTTGCTGCTACTACTGGTACTACTACTTCTGCTGCTACTACTACTGCTGCTGCTACTGCTACTACTACTGCTGCTACTTCTACTACTACTGCTACTGCTACTACTGGTACTACTACTACTGTTGCTGCTACTGCCGCTACTACCACTGCTACTACTACTGCTACTACTACTACTACTGCTGCTGTTGTTGCTAATACTACTACTACTGCTGCTACTACTACTACTACTACTGTTGCTACTGTTGTTGCTGCTGCTCCTACTACTGCTGCTGTTGGTGCTGCTACTGCTACTGCTACTACTACTACTACTACTACTACTACTACTACTACTACTACTACTGGTAATACTGCTACTGCTGCTGCTGCTACTACTACTGCTACTACTGCTACTGCTGCTAGTGCTGCTACTATTGCTACTACTACTACTGTTGCTGCTGCTACTGCTACTGCTGCTACTACTACTACTACTGTTGCTGCTGCTACTGCTACTGCTGCTACTGCTAGTACTACTACTATTGCTACTGCTACTGCTACTTTTACTACCACTACTGCTGCTGCTACAACAACTACTACTGCTGCTACTAGTACTACTGCTACTCCTCCTCCTTCTCCTCCTCCTCCTCCTACTAGTACTACTACTGCTACTACTACTATTACTACTACTGCTACTACTACTATTGTTATTGCTACTACTGCTACTACTACTACTGCTACTACTACTACTACTATTGTTATTGCTACTACTACTACTGTTGCTGCTGCTGCTACTACTACTACTACTACTACTACTACTACTGCTATTGCTACTACTCCTACTACTACTACTACTACCGCTACTGCTGCTACTTCTACTGCTGCTGCTCCTACTGCTGCTGCTACTACTACTGCTGCTGCTACTTCTACTACTACTGCTACTGCTACTACTACTGGTACTACTACTACTGTTGCTGCTACTGCCGCTACTACCACTGCTACTACTACTGCTACTGCTACTACTACAGCTGCTGTTGTTGCTAATACTACTACTACTGCTACTACTACTACTGTTGCTACTGTTGTTGCTGCTGCTCCTACTACTGCTGCTGCTGTTGCTGCTATTGCTACTACTACTACTACTGCTACTACTGCTACTACTACTCCTACTACTGCTACTGCTGCTAGTGCTGCTACTACTGCTACTACTACTACTACTACTACTGCTGCTACTACTACTACTTCTACTACTGCTGCTATTGCTACTTCTGCTACTACTACTGCTACTGCTACTACTGCTACTACTACTGCTACTACTACTATTGCTGTTGCTGCTGCTCCTACTACTGTTGTTGCTGCTGCTGTTGTGCCTGCTACCGTTGCCGTTGTTGCTGCTACTACTACTAATACAACTGCTACTGCTACTGCAGCTGCTACTACTGCTGCTGCTGCTACTACTACTAGTTCTGCTACTACTGCTACTACTGGTACTACTACAGATGCTGCTGCTACTACTGCTGCTACTGTTGCTACTGGACTACTACTCCTGCTGCTGCTGCTACTGCTACTACTGCTGCTGCTGCTGCTACTCCTACTGCTGCTACTGCTACTACTACTGGTAATACTACTACTGTTGCTGGTACTGCTGCTAATACTACTACTACTACTACTACTACTACTACTACTACTACTACTACTACTGCTATTACTGCTACTGCTGCTACTACTGCTTCTGCTACTACTACTACTGCTACTACTGCTGCTATTGCTACTGCTGCTACTACTACTACTACTGCTACTACTACTACTACTACTTCTACTACTACTGTTGTTGCTAGTACTACTGCTACTACTGCTACTGCTGCTAGTGCTGCTACTACTGCTACTACTATTGCTGCAACTACTACTACTACTGTTGCTGCTACTGCTACTTCTACTACTACTACTACTACTGCTACTGCTACTACTACTGCTACTAGTACAACTACTGCTGCTGCTACTACTACTACTTCTGCTGCTGCTGTGGCTGCTGCTCCTACTACTGCTGTTGCTGCTGCTGTTGTGCCTACTACTGTTGCCACTATTGCTGCTACTGCTACTACTACTACAACTGCTACTGCTACTGTTGCTGCTACTACTGCTGCTGCTGCTACTACTGCTAGTGCTGCTACTACTGCTACTACTGGTACTACTACTGATGCTGCTGCTGCTACTGCTACTACTACTACTATTGCTACTGCTACTGCTACTGCTACTACTACTACTGTTGCTGCTACTACTGCTTCTGCTACTACTACTACTACTACTACTACTACTACTGCTACAACTAGTGCTGCTGTTGCTACTTGTCCGACTACTGTTGTTGCTGCTATTCCTACTACTGTTGTTGTTGCTACTACTACTACTACTACTACTACTACTACTACTGCTACTGCTACTGTTGCTGCTACTAATGTTGTTGCTGCTACTACTGCTACTACTGGTACTACTACTTCTGCTGCTACTACTACTGCTGCTGCTACTGCTACTACTACTGCTGCTACTTCTACTACTACTGCTACTGCTACTACTGGTACTACTACTACTGTTGCTGCTACTGCCGCTACTACCACTGCTACTACTACTGCTACTACTACTACTACTGCTGCTGTTGTTGCTAATACTACTACTACTGCTGCTACTACTACTACTACTACTACTGTTGCTACTGTTGTTGCTGCTGCTCCTACTACTGCTGCTGCTGGTGCTGCTACTGCTACTGCTACTACTACTACTACTACTACTACTACTACTACTACTACTACTACTACTACTACTACTACTACTACTACTACTGGTAATACTGCTACTGCTGCTGCTGCTACTACTACTGCTACTACTGCTACTGCTGCTAGTGCTGCTACTATTGCTACTACTACTACTGTTGCTGCTGCTACTGCTACTGCTGCTACTACTACTACTACTACTACTGTTGCTGCTGCTACTGCTACTGCTGCTACTGCTAGTACTACTACTATTGCTACTGCTACTGCTACTTTTACTACCACTACTGCTGCTGCTACAACAACTACTACTGCTGCTACTAGTACTACTGCTACTCCTCCTCCTTCTCCTCCTCCTCCTCCTACTAGTACTACTACTGCTACTACTACTATTACTACTACTGCTACTACTACTATTGTTATTGCTACTACTGCTACTACTACTACTGCTACTACTACTACTACTATTGTTATTGCTACTACTACTACTGTTGCTGCTGCTGCTACTACTACTACTACTACTACTACTACTACTACTGCTATTGCTACTACTCCTACTACTACTACTACTACCGCTACTGCTGCTACTTCTACTGCTGCTGCTCCTACTGCTGCTGCTACTACTACTGCTGCTGCTACTGCTACTACTACTGCTGCTACTTCTACTACTACTGCTACTGCTACTACTACTGGTACTACTACTACTGTTGCTGCTACTGCCGCTACTACCACTGCTACTACTACTGCTACTACTACTACTACAGCTGCTGTTGTTGCTAATACTACTACTACTGCTACTACTACTACTGTTGCTACTGTTGTTGCTGCTGCTCCTACTACTGCTGCTGCTGTTGCTGCTATTGCTACTACTACTACTACTGCTACTACTGCTACTACTACTCCTACTATTGCTACTGCTGCTAGTGCTGCTACTACTGCTACTACTACTACTACTACTACTGCTGCTACTACTACTACTTCTACTACTGCTGCTATTGCTACTTCTGCTACTACTACTGCTACTGCTACTACTGCTACTACTACTGCTACTACTACTATTGCTGTTGCTGCTGCTCCTACTACTGCTGTTGCTGCTGCTGTTGTGCCTGCTACCGTTGCCGTTGTTGCTGCTACTACTACTAATACAACTGCTACTGCTACTGCAGCTGCTACTACTGCTGCTGCTGCTACTACTACTAGTTCTGCTACTACTGCTACTACTGGTACTACTACAGATGCTGCTGCTACTACTGCTGCTACTGTTGCTACTGGACTACTACTCCTGCTGCTGCTGCTACTGCTACTACTGCTGCTGCTGCTACTCCTACTGCTGCTACTGCTACTACTACTGGTAATACTACTACTGTTGCTGGTACTGCTGCTAATACTACTACTACTACTACTACTACTACTACTACTACTACTACTGCTATTACTGCTACTGCTGCTACTACTGCTTCTGCTACTACTACTACTGCTACTACTGCTGCTATTGCTACTGCTGCTACTACTACTACTACTGCTACTACTACTACTACTACTTCTACTACTACTGTTGTTGCTAGTACTAATGCTACTACTGCTACTGCTGCTAGTGCTGCTACTACTGCTACTACTATTGCTGCAACTACTACTACTACTGTTGCTGCTACTGCTACTTCTACTACTACTACTACTACTGCTACTGCTACTACTACTGCTACTAGTACAACTACTGCTGCTGCTACTACTACTACTTCTGCTGCTGCTGTGGCTGCTGCTCCTACTACTGCTGTTGCTGCTGCTGTTGTGCCTACTACTGTTGCCACTATTGCTGCTACTGCTACTACTACTACAACTGCTACTGCTACTGTTGCTGCTACTACTGCTGCTGCTGCTACTACTGCTAGTGCTGCTACTACTGCTACTACTGGTACTACTACTGATGCTGCTGCTGCTACTGCTACTACTACTACTATTGCTACTGCTACTGCTACTGCTACTACTACTACTGTTGCTGCTACTACTGCTTCTGCTACTACTACTACTACTACTACTACTACTACTACTGCTACAACTAGTGCTGCTGTTGCTACTTGTCCGACTACTGTTGTTGCTGCTATTCCTACTACTGTTGTTGTTGCTACTACTACTACTACTACTGCTACTGCTACTGCTGCTGCTACTAATGTTGTTGCTGCTACTACTGCTACTACTGGTACTACTACTTCTGCTGCTACTACTACTGCTGCTACTGCTACTACTACTGCTGCTACTTCTACTACTACTACTGCTACTGCTACACCTACTGGTACTACTACTACTGTTGCTGCTACTGCCGCTACTACCACTGCTACTACTACTGCTACTACTACTACTCCTGCTGCTGTTGTTGCTAATACTACTACTAC
>OV702290.1:286854931-286857431 GCA_916181665.1 Avena sativa
GTTGCTGCTGCTACTGCTACTGCTGTTGCTACTACTACTACTGTTGCTGCTGCTACTGCTACTGCTGCTACTGCTACTACTACTACTACTATTGCTACTGCTACTGCTACTTTTACTACCACTACTACTGCTGCTACAACTACTACTGCTGCTACTACTACTACTGCTACTCCTCCTCCTTCTCCTCCTCCTCCTACTAGTACTACTACTGCTACTACTACTATTACTACTACTGCTACTACTACTACTATTGTTATTGCTACTACTGCTACTACTACTACTACTGCTACTACTACTACTACTATTGTTATTTCTACTACTACTACTGTTGCTGCTGCTACTACTACTACTACTGCTGCTATTGCTACTACTGCTACTACTACTACCGCTACTGCTGCTACTTCTACTGCTGCTGCTACTACTACTGCTGCTGCTACTGCTACTACTACTGCTGCTACTTCTACTACTACTGCTACTGCTACTACTACTGGTACTACTACTACTGTTGCTGCTACTGCCGCTACTACCACTGCTACTACTACAGCTGCTGTTGTTGCTAATACTACTACTACTGCTACTACTACTACTGTTGCTGCTGTTGTTGCTGCTGCTCCTACTACTGCTGCTGTTGCTGCTACTGCTACTACTACTACTACTACTACTACTACTACTGCTACTACTGCTACTACTACTGCTACTACTGCTACTGCTGCTAGTGCTGCTACTACTGCTACTACTGCTACTACTACTACTACTACTACTACTACTACTACTACTACTACTACTACTACTACTACTACTACTACTACTACTACTACTGCTACTACTACTACTGCTGCTGCTAGTACTACTGCTACTGCTGCTAGTGCTGCTACTACTGCTACTACTGCTACTACTACTACTGCTGCTACTACTACTACTGTTGCTGCTGCTACTGCTACTGCTGCTGCTACTACTACTACTGTTGCTGCTGCTACTGCTACTGCTGCTACAGCTAGTACTACTACTATTGCTACTGCTACTGCTACTTTTACTACCACTACTACTGCTTCTACAACAACTACTACTGCTGCTACTGCTACTACTATTGCTACTACTACTGCTACTACTACTACTGCTATTGCTACTACTGCTACTACTACTACTACTGCTACTACTACTACTACTACTACTACTACTGCTGCTACTACTACTGCTGCTGCTCCTACTGCTAGTACTACTACTGCTGCTGCTACTACTACTGTGGCTGCTGCTACTACTGCTACTGTTGTTGCTTCTGCTGTTGCTGCTGTTCCTACTACTACTGTTGTTGTTGTTGTTGCTGCTACTGCTACTACAACAACTACTACTGCTACTGCTACTGCTGCTGCTGCTACTACTACTATTGCTGATGCTACTACTGCACTACTGCTATTGCTTCTACTGCCGCTACTACTGCTGCTGCTGCTACTGCTACTACTACTGCTACTGCTGCTACTGCAACTACTACTGCTACTGCTACTACTACTGCTACTAATGCTGCTACTGCCATTACTACTACTACTACTACTACTCCTACTGCTACTGCTACTGCTGCTGCTACTAATGCTGCTGCTGCTACTACTACTGCTACTGCTGCTAGTGCTGCTACTACTGCTACTACTACTAGTATTGCTGCTACTGCTACTCCTACTATTGTTGCTGCTACTGCAACTGCTACTTCTACTACTACTACTACTACTACTACTACTTCTACTACTGCTGCTGCTACTACTACTGCAACTAATACTGCTACTACTACTATTGTTGTTGCTGCTGCTCCTACTACTGCTGTTGCTGCTGTTGTTGTGCCTGCTACTGTTGCCGTTGTTACTGCTACTACTACTACTACAACTGCTACTGCTACTGCTACTGCAGCTGCTACTACTGCTGCTGCTACTACTACTAGTTCTGCTACTACTGCTACTACTGGTACTACTACTGATGCTGCTGGTACTACTACTACTGTTGCTGCTACTGCCGCTACTACCACTGCTACTACTACTGCTACTACTACTGCTACTACTACTGCTGCTGCTGTTGTTGCTAATACTACTACTACTACTTCTACTACTACTACTACTGTTGCTGCTGTTGTTGTTGCTGCTCCTACTACTGCTGCTGCTGTTGCTGCTACTGCTACTACTACTACTACTACTACTACTACTACTACTACTACTACTACTACTGCTGCTACTGCTGCTACTACTACTGCTACTACTGCTACTGCTGCTAGTGCTACTGCTACTACTACTACTACTACTACTACTACTGTTGCTGCTGCTACTGCTACTGCTGCTGCTACTACTACTACTGTTGCTGCTGCTACTGCTACTGCTGCTACTGCTACTACTACTACTACTATTGCTACTGCTACTGCTACTTTTACTACCACTACTACTGCTGCTACAACAACTACTACTGCTGCTACTACTACTACTGCTACTCCTCCTCCTTCTCCTCCTCCTCCTACTAGTACTAC
>OV702290.1:286884931-286897431 GCA_916181665.1 Avena sativa
CTGCTGCTACTACTACTACTGCTACTACTACTGCTGCTGTTGCTGCTGCTCCTACTACTGCTGTTGCTGCTGCTGTTGTGCCTGCTACCGTTGCCGTTGTTGCTGCTACTACTACTACTACAACTGCTACTGCTACTGCTACTGCAGCTGCTACTACTGCTGCTGCTGCTACTGCTGCTACTACTGCTAGTGCTGCTACTACTGCTACTACTGGTACTACTACTGATGCTGCTGCTAATACTGCCGCTACTTTTGCTACTGCTGCTGCTACTGCTACTACTACTCCTGCTGCTGCTACTGCTACTACTGCTGTTGTTGCTACTGCTACTGCTGCTACTGCTACTATTACTACTACTGCTACTACTGCTACTACTGCTACTGCTACTACTACTACTGCTGCTATTGCTACTGCTGCTACTACTACTACTACTGCTGCTGCTGCTGCAACTACTACTACTACTACTGCTGCCGCGACTACTACTGCTGCTGCTCCTACTGCTACTACTACTACTGCTGGTACTACTACTACTGTGGCTGATGCTACTACTGCTACTACTATTGCTGCTGTTGTTGCTGCTGCTACTGTTGCTACTGCTGCTGCTACTGCTACTACTACTCCTGCTGCTGCTACTGCTACTACTGCTGCTGTTGCTACCGCTACTGCTGCTACTGCTACTATTACTGCTACTACTACTGGTAATACTACTATTGTTGTTGGTACTGCTGCTACTACTTCTACTACTACTACTACTACTACTACTACTACTACTACTACTACTACTGCTACTACTACTACTACTGCTACTACTCCTACTACTGCTACTGCTGCTACTACTACTGCTGCTATTGCTACTGCTGCTACTACTACTACTACTGCTGCTGCTGCAACTACTACTACTACTACTGCTGCCGCGACTACTACTGCTGCTGCTCCTACTGCTACTACTACTACTACTGTGGCTGATGCTACTACTGCTACTACTATTGCTGCTGCTGTTGTTGCTGCTGCTGTTGCTGCTACTGCTACTACTACTACTACTACTGCTACTGCTACTACTACTGCTACTACTGCTACTACGGCTACTACTGCTACTACTATTGCTGCTACTGCTACTACTACTGCCGCTGCTGCTACTGCTACTTCTACTACTACTACTACTGTTACTGCTGCTACTACTGCTACTGGTACTACTACTGCTGCTACTACTGCTACTGTTGCTGCTGCTCCTACTACTGCTGTTGCTGCTGCTGCTGTTGTGCCTACTACTGTTGCCGTTGTTGCTGCTACTGCTACTACTACTACTACTACAACTACTGCTGCTGCTACTACTGCTACTACTGTTGCTACTGCTGCTGCTACTGCTACTACTACTCCTGCTGCTGCTGCTACTGCTACTACTGCTGCTGCTACTGCTGCTGCTACTGCTACTGCTACTACTACTGTTAATACTACTACTGTTGCTCCTACTGCTGCTACTGATGCTACTACTACTACTACTACTACTACTACTACTGCTACTACTGCTACTGCTACTGCTACTACTACTACTGCTACTACTGCTGCTATTGCTACTCCTGCTACTACTACTACTGCTACTGCTGCAACTACTAGTACTACTACTACTGTTGTTGCGACTACTACTGTTGCTGCTCCTACTGCTACTACTACTACTACTGCTACTACTACTATGGCTGATGCTACTACTGCTACTACTATTGCTGCTGTTGTTGCTGCTGCTCCTACTACTGCTGTTGTTGTTGCTGCTACTGCTACTACTACTACTGCTACTACTGCTGCTGCTACTACTACTGCTACTACTGTTACTGCTGCTAGTGCTGCTACTACTGCTACTACTATTGCTGCTACTGCTACTACTACTATTGCTGCTACTGCTACTTCTACTACTACTGCTACTGCTACTACTACTGCTACTGGTACTACTACTACTACTGCTGCTACTACTACTACTACTGCTGCTGTGGCTGCTGCTCCTACTACTGCTATTGCTGCTGCTGTTGTGCCTACTACTGTTGCCGCTGTTGCTGGTACTGCTACTACTACAACAACTGCTACTGCTACTGTTGCTGCTACTACTGCTGCTGCTGCTACTACTGCTAGTGCTTCTACTACTGCTACTACTGGTACTACTACTGATGCTGCTGCTACTGCTACTACTACTATTGCTACTGCTACTGCTACTACTACTGCTACTGGTACTACTACTACTGTTCCTGCTACTACTGCTTCTGCTACTACTACTACTGCTACAACTAGTGCTGCTGTTGCTGCTTGTCCGACTACTGTTGTTGCTGCTATTCCTACTATTGTTGTTGTTGCTACTACTACTACTACTACTACTACTACTACTACTACTACTGCTACTGCTGCTGCTACTAATGTTGTTGCTGCTACTATTGCTACTACTGCTACAGCTGCTAGTGCTACTACTATTGCTACTACTGCTACTACTGGTACTACTACTTCTGCTGCTACTACTACTACTACTGCTACTGCTACTACTACTGCTGCTACTTCTACTACTACTGCTACTGCTACTACTGGTACTACTACTACTGTTGCTGCTACTGCTGCTACTGCCGCTACTACCACTGCTACTACTACTGCTACTACTACTACTGCTGCTGTTGTTGCTAATACTACTACTACTGCTGCTACTACTACTACTACTACTGTTGCTGTTGTTGTTGCTGCTACTCCTACTACTGCTACTGCTGTTGCTGCTACTGCTACTACTACTACTACTACTACTACTGCTACTGCTGCTACTACTACTACTACTGCTGCTACTGCTGCTAGTGCTGCTACTACTGCTACTACTGCTACTACTACTGCTGCTGCTACTACTACTACTGTTGCTACTGCTACTGCTAGTGCTGCTGCTACTACTACTGTTGCTGCTGCTACTGCTACTGCTGCTACTGCTAGTACTACTACTATTGCTACTGCTACTGCTACTTTTACTACCACTACTACTGCTGCTACAACAACTAGTACTCCTGCTATTGCTACTACTACTACTACTACTACTACTACTACTACTACTACTCTACTACTACTACTACTGCTACTGCTGCTACTTCTACTGCTGCTGCTCCTACGGCTACTACTACTACTACTGCTGTTGCTACTACTACTGTGGCTGCTGCTACTACTGCTACTGATGCTGCTTCTGCTGTTGATGCTGTTCCTACTACTGTTGTTGTTGCTGCTACTGCTACTACTACTACTACTGCTACTGCTACTACTACTGCTGCTGCTACTACTACTGTTGCTGATGCTACTACTGCACTACTACTATTGCTGCTACTGCTGCTACTACTGCTGCTGCTGCCGCTACTACTGCTACTGCTGCTACTGCTACTGCTACTGCTGCTACTGGAACTACTGCTGCTACTGCTACTCCTACTGCTACTGCTACTGGTACTGCTACTCCTACTGCTACTGCTACTACTACCGCTACTACTGCTACTGTTGTTGCTACTGCTTCTACTGCTACTACTACTACTGCTACTACTACTACTACAGCTACTGCTGCTACTTCTACTGCTGCTGCTCCTACTGCTACTACTACAACTGCTGCTACTACTACTACTGTGGCTGCTGCTACTACTGCTACTGATGCTGCTTCTGCTGTTGCTGCTGTTCCTACTACTGTTGTTGTTGCTGCTGCTACTGCTACTACTACTACTACTGCTACTGCTACTGCTACTGCTTCTGCTACTACTACTGTTGCTGATGCTACTACTGCACTACTACTACTGCTGCTGCTGCCGCTACTACTGCTGCTGCTGCTACTTCTACTACTACTGCTACTTCTGCTACTGCAACTACTACTGCTACTGCTACTTCTACTGCTACTTCTACTGGTACTGCTACTCCTACTGCTACTGCTACTACTACCGCTACTACTGCTACTGTTGTTGCTACTGCTGCTACTTCTACTACTACTACTGCTATTACTACTACTACTACTACTACTACTCCTACTGCTACTGCTGCTGCAGCTACTACTGCTACTACTACTACTACTGCTATTACTACTACTCCTACTACTACTCCTACTGCTACTGCTACTGCTACTTCTACTACTACTACCGCTACTGCTGCTACTACTACTGCTACTACTATTGCTGCTACTACTACTGCTACGACTACTGCTGCTGTTGCTGCTGCTCCTACTACTGCTGTTGCTGCTGCTGCTGTTGTGCCTGCTACCGTTGCCGTTGTTGCTGCTACTACTACTACTACAACTGCTACTGCTACTGCAGCTGCTACTACTGCTGCTGCTGCTACTGCTGCTACTACTGCTAGTGCTGCTACTACTGCTACTAATGGTACTACTACTGATGCTGCTGCTAATACTGCCGCTACTGTTGCTATTGCTGCTGCTACTGCTACTACTACTCCTGCTGCTGCTACTGCTACTACTGCTGCTGTTGCTACCGCTACTGCTGCTACTGCTACTATTACTGCTACTACTACTGGTAATACTACTATTGTTGCTGGTACTGCTGCTACTACTTCTACTACTACTACTACTACTACTACTACTACTACTACTACTACTACTACTACTGCTGCTGCTGCTACTTCTACTACTGCTACTACTGCTACTACTGCTACTACTGCTACTGCTACTACTACTACTGCTGCTAGTGCTACTACTGCTGCTACTACTACTACTGCTGCTGCTGCAACTACTACTACTACTGCTGCCGCGACTACTACTGCTGCTGCTCCGACTCCTACTACTACTGCTGGTACTACTACTACTGTGGCTGATGCTACTACTGCTACTACTATTGCTGCTGTTGTTGCTGCTGCTACTGTTGCTACTGCTGCTACTGCTACTACTACTCCTGCTGCTGCTACTGCTACTACTGCTGCTGTTGCTACCGCTACTGCTGCTACTGCTACTATTATTGCTACTACTACTGGTAATACTACTATTGTTGCTGGTACTGCTGCTACTACTTCTACTACTACTACTACTACTACTACTACTGCTGCTACTACTACTACTACTGCTAATACTGCTACTACTGCTACTGCTACTACTACTGCTGCTATTGCTACTGCTGCTACTACTACTACTACTGCTGCTACTGCAACTACTACTACTACTGCTGCCGCGACTACTACTGCTGCTGCTCCTACTGCTACTACTACTACTGCTGGTACTACTACTACTGTGGCTGATGCTACTACTGCTACTACTATTGCTGCTGCTGTTGCTGCTACTGCTACTACTACTACTGCTACTGCTACTGCTACTGCTACTACTGCTACTACGGCTACTACTGCTACTACTATTGCTGCTACTACTACTACTGCTGCTGCTGCTACTGCTACTTCTACTACTACTACTACTACTGCTACTGCTGCTACTACTGCTACTGGTACTACTACTGCTGCTACTACTACTGCTACTGTTGCTGCTGCTCCTACTACTGTTGTTGCTGCTGCTGTTGTGCCTGCTACTGTTGCCGTTGTTGCTGCTACTGCTACTACTACTACAACTGCTACTGCTACTACTGCTGCTGCTACTACTGGTACTACTAATGATGCTTCTGCTACTACTGTTGCTATTGCTGCTGCTACTGCTACTACTAGTCCTGCTGCTGCTGCTATTGCTACTACTGCTGCTGCTACTGCTGTTGCTACTCCTACTGCTACTACTACTGTTAATACTACTACTGTTACTGCTACTACTACTACTACTACTACTACTACTGCTACTACTGCTACTACTACTGCTATTACTACTACTACTGCTACTACTACTGCTACTACTGCTGCTATTGCTACTCCTGCTACTACTACTACTGCTGCTGCTGCAACTACTAGTACTACTACTACTACTACTGTTGCGACTACTACTGTTGCTGCTCCTACTGCTACTACTACTACTACTACTGCTACTACTACTATGGCTGATGCTACTACTGCTACTACTATTGCTGCTGTTGTTGCTGCTACTCCTACTACTGCTGTTGCTGTTGCTGCTACTGTTACTACTACTACTGCTGCTGCTGCTACTACTACTGCTACTACTGCTACTGCTGCTAGTGCTGCTACTACTGCTACTATTGCTACTACTATTGCTGCTACTGCTACTACTACTATTGCTGCTACTGCTACTTCTACTACTACTGCTACTGCTACTACTACTGCTACTGGTACTACTGCTGCTGCTGCTGCTACTACTACTACTACTACTGCTGTGGCTGCTGCTCCTACTACTGTTGTTGCTGCTGCTGTTGTGCCTACTACTGTTGCCGCTGTTGCTGCTACTGCTACTACTACAACAACTGCTACTGCTACTGTTGCTGCTACTACTGCTGCTGCTGCTACTACTGCTAGTGCTTCTACTACTGCTACTACTGGTACTACTACTGATGCAGCTGCTGCTACTGCTACTACTACTATTGCTACTGCTACTGCTACTACTACTGCTACTGGTACTACTACTGTTCCTGCTACTACTGCTTCTGCTACTACTACTACTGCTACAACTAGTGTTGCTGTTGCTGCTTGTCCGACTACTGTTGTTGCTGCTATTCCTACTATTGTTGTTGTTGCTACTACTACTACTACTACTACTACTACTACTGTTGCTACTACTACTACTACTACTGCTACTACTGCTACTACTGCTACTGCTACTACTACTACTGCTGCTATTGCTACTGCTGCTACTACTACTACTGCTGCTGCTGCAACTACTACTACTACTGCCGCAACTACTACTACTACTGCTGCCGCGACTACTACTGCTGCTGCTCCTACTGCTACTACCACTGCTGGTACTACTACTACTGTGGCTGATGCTACTACTGCTACTACTATTGCTGCTGCTGTTGTTGCTGCTGCTGTTGCTGCTACTGCTACTACTACTACTGCTAATGCTACTGCTACTACTGCTACTACGGCTACTACTGCTACTACTATTGCTGCTACTGCTACTACTACTGCTGCTGCTGCTACTACTACTTCTACTACTACTACTACTGCTACTGCTGCTACTACTGCTACTGGTACTACTACTGCTGCTACTACTACTGCTACTGTTGCTGCTGCTCCTACTACTGCTGTTGCTGCTGCTGTTGTGCCTGCTACTGTTGCCGTTGTTGCTGCTACTGCTACTACTACTACAACTGCTACTGCTACTGCTGCTGCTGCTACTACTGGTACTACTCATGATGCTTCTGCTACTATTGTTGCTACTGCTGCTGCTACTGCTACTACTACTACTCCTGCTGCTGCTGCTACTACTGCTGCTGCTACTGCTGTTGCTACTGCTACTGCTACTACTACTGTTAATACTACTACTGTTGCTGCTACTGCTGCTACTGATGCTACTACTACTACTACTACTACTACTACTACTACTGCTACTACTGCTACTACTACTGCTATTACTACTACTACTGCTACTACTGCTACTGCTACTACTACTACTGCTACTACTGCTGCTATTGCTACTCCTGCTACTACTACTACTGCTGCTGCCGCAACTACTAGTACTACTACTACTACTACTACTACTACTACTACTACTACTACTACTACTACTACTACTACTACTACTACTGTTGTGACTACTACTGTTGCTGCTCCTACTGCTACTACTACTACTACTGCTACTACTACTATGGCTGATGCTACTACTGCTACTACTATTGCTGCTGTTGTTGCTGCTACTCCTACTACTGCTGTTGCTGTTGCTGCTACTGTTACTACTACTACTGCTACTACTGCTGCTGCTGCTACTACTACTGCTACTACTGCTACTGCTGCTAGTGCTGCTACTACTGCTACTATTGCTACTACTATTGCTGCTACTGCTACTACTACTATTGCTGCTACTGCTACTTCTACTACTACTGCTACTGCTACTACTACTGCTACTGGTACTACTGCTGCTGCTGCTGCTACTACTACTACTACTACTGCTGCTATGGATGCTGCTCCTACTACTGCTGTTGCTGCTGCTGTTGTGCCTACTACTGTTGCCGCTGTTGCTGCTACTGCTACTACTACAACAACTGCTACTGGTACTGTTGCTGCTACTACTGCTGCTGCTGCTACTACTGCTAGTGCTTCTACTACTGCTACTACTGGTACTACTACTGATGCTGCTGCTGCTACTGCTACTACTACTATTGCTACTTCTACTGCTACTACTACTGCTACTGGTACTACTACTACTGTTCCTGCTACTACTGCTTCTGCTACTACTACTACTGCTACAACTAGTGCTGCTGTTGCTGCTTGTCCGACTACTGTTGTTGCTGCTATTCCTACTATTGTTGTTGTTGCTACTACTACTGCTACTGCTACTTCTGCTGCTACTAATGTTGTTGCTGCTACTATTGCTACTACTGCTACAGCTGCTAGTGCTACTACTATTGCTACTACTGCTACTACTGGTACTACTACTGATGCTGCTGCTAATACTGCCGCTACTGTTGCTACTGCTGCTGCTACTGCTACTACTACTCCTGCGGCTGCTATTGCTACTACTGCTGCTGTTGCTACCGCTACTGCTGCTACTGCTATTATTACTGCTACTACTACTGGTAATACTACTATTGTTGCTGGTACTGCTGCTACTACTTCTACTACTACTACTACTACTACTGCTACTACTACTACTGCTACTACTGCTACTACTGCTACTACTGCTACTGCTACTACTACTGCTGCTAGTGCTACTGCTGCTACTACTACTACTACTACTGCTGCTGCAACTACTACTACTACTGCTGCTGCCGCGACTACTACTGCTGCTGCTCCTACTGCTACTACTACTACTGCTGGTACTACTACTACTGTGGCTGATGCTACTACTGCTACTACTATTGCTGCTGTTGTTGCTGCTGCTACTGTTGCTACTGCTGCTACTACTCCTGCTGCTCCTACTGCTACTACTGCTGCTGTTGCTACCGCTACTGCTGCTACTACTACTATTACTACTACTACTACTGGTAATACTACTATTGTTGCTGGTACTGCTGCTACTACTTCTACTACTACTACTACTACTACTACTACTACTACTACTACTACTACTACTACTACTACTACTACTACTACTGCTACTACTACTACTACTGCTACTACTGCTACTACTGCTACTGCTACTACTACTACTGCTGCTATTGCTACTGCTGCTACTACTACTACTACTGCTGCTGCTGCAACTACTACTACTACTGCTGCCGCGACTACTACTGCTGCTGCTCCTACTGCTACTACTACTGCTGGTACTACTACTACTGTGGCTGATGCTACTACTGCTACTACTATTGCTGCTGCTGTTGTTGCTGCTGCTGTTGCTGCTACTGCTACTACTACTACTGCTACTGCTACTGCTACTACTGCTACTACGGCTACTACTGCTACTACTATTGCTGCTACTGCTACTACTACTGCTGCTGCTGCTACTGCTACTTCTACTACTAGTACTACTGCTACTGCTGCTACTACTGCTACTGGTACTACTACTGCTGCTACTACTACTGCTACTGTTGCTGCTGCTCCTACTACTGCTGTTGCTGCTGCTGTTGTGCCTGCTACTGTTGTCGTTGTTGCTGCTATTGCTACTACTACTACAACTACTACTGCTACTGCTGCTGCTGCTACTACTGGTACTACTACTGATGCTTCTGCTACTACTGTTGCTACTGCTGCTGCTACTGCTACTACTACTCCTGCTGCTGCTGCTACTGCTACTACTGCTGCTGCTACTGCTGCTGCTACTGCTACTGCTACTACTACTGTTAATACTACTACTGTTCCTGCTACTGCTGCTACTGATGCTACTACTACTACTACTACTACTACTACTACTATTACTGCTACTACTGCTACTACTACTGCTATTACTACTACTACTGCTACTACTGCTACTACTACTACTGCTGCTATTGCTACTCCTGCTACTACTACTACTGCTGCTGCTGCAACTACTAGTACTACTACTACTACTACTACTGCTGTTGCGACTACTACTGTTGCTGCTCCTACTGCTACTACTACTACTACTGCCACTACTACTATGGCTGATGCTACTACTGCTACTACTATTGCTGCTGTTGTTGCTGCTGCTCCTACTACTGCTGTTGCTGTTGCTGCTACTGCTACTACTACTACTGCTACTACTACTGCTGCTGCTACTACTACTGCTACTACTGCTGCTAGTGCTGCTACTACTGCTACTACTGCTACTACTATTGCTGCTACTGCTACTACTACTATTGCTGCTACTTCTACTTCTACTACTACTGCTACTGCTACTACTACTGCTACTGGTACTACTGCTGCTGCTGCTACCAGTACTACTACTACTAGTACTACTACTACTGCTGCTGTGGCTGCTGCTCCTACTACTGCTGTTGCTGCTGCTGTTGTGCCTACTACTGTTGCCGCTGTTGCTGCTACTGCTACTACTACAACAACTGGTACTGCTACTGTTGCTGCTACTACTGCTGCTGCTGCTACTACTGCTAGTGCTTCTACTACTGCTACTACTGGTACTACTACTGATGCTGCTGCTGCTACTGCTACTACTACTATTGCTACTGCTACTGCTACTACTACTGCTACTGGTACTACTACTATTGTTCCTGCTACTACTGCTTCTGCTACTACTACTACTGCTACAACTAGTGCTGCTGTTGCTGCTTGTCCGACTACTGTTGTTGCTGCTATTCCTACTATTGTTGTTGTTGCTACTACTACTACTACTACTACTACTACTACTGCTACTGCTACTGCTGCTGCTACTAATGTTGTTGCTGCTACTATTGCTACTACTGCTACAGCTGCTAGTGCTACTACTATTGCTACTACTGCTACTACTGGTACTACTACTTCTGCTGCTACTACTACTACTGCTGCTACTGCTACTACTACTGCTGCTACTTCTACTACTACTGCTACTGCTACTACTACTGGTACTACTACTACTGCTGCTACTACTACTACTGTTGCTGTTGTTGTTGCTGCTACTCCTACTACTGCTACTGCTGTTGCTGCTACTGCTACTACTACTACTACTGCTACTGCTGCTACTACTACTACTACTACTGCTACTGCTGCTAGTGCTGCTACTACTGCTACTACTGCTACTACTACTGCTGCTGCTACTACTACTACTGTTGCTACTGCTACTGCTAGTGCTGCTGCTACTACTACTGTTGCTGCTGCTACTGCTACTGCTGCTACTGCTAGTACTACTACTATTGCTACTGCTACTGCTACTTTTACTACCACTACTACTGCTGCTACAACAACTAGCACTCCTGCTATTGCTACTACTGCTACTACTACTACTACTACTCTACTACTACTACTACTGCTACTGCTGCTACTTCTACTGCTGCTGCTCCTACTGCTACTACTACTACTACTGCTGTTGCTACTACTACTGTGGCTGCTGGTACTACTGCTACTGATGCTGCTTCTGCTGTTGCTGCTGTTCCTACTACTGTTGTTGTTGCTGCTACTGCTACTACTACTACTGCTACTGCTACTGCTACTGATGCTGCTTCTGCTATTGCTGCTACTGCTGCTACTACTGCTGCTGCTACTACTGCTACTGCTGCTAGTGCTGCTACTACTGCTACTACTACTACTACTGCTACTACTACTGCTGCTGCTACTACTACTGTTGCTGCTGCTACTGCTACTGCTGCTGCTACTACTACTACTGTTGCGGCTGCTACTGCTACTGCTTCTACTACTACTATTGCTACTACTACTGCTACTTTTACTACCACTACTACTGCTGCTACAACAACTACTACTGCTGCTACTACTACTACTGCTACTCCTCCTCCTCCTCCTCCTCCTCCTCCTACTACTACTACTACTACTACTACTACTACTACTACTACTACTACTACTACTGCTACTACTACTATTACTACTACTGCTACTACTACTACTATTGTTATTGCTACTACTGCTACTACTTCTACTACTGCTACTACTACTACTATTGTTATTGCTACTACTACTACTGTTGCTGCTGCTGCTGCTACTACTACTACTACTGCTGCTGTTATTGCTACTACTGCTACTACTACTACTACTACTACTACTACTACTGCTACTGCTGCTACTTCTACTGTTGCTGCTCCTACTGCTACTACTACTGCTGCTGCTACTACTACTGTGGCTGCTGCTAGTACTGCTACTGATGCTGCTTCTGCTATTGCTGCTGTTCCTACTACTGTTGTTGTTGCTGCTACTGCTACTACTACTACTACTACTACTACTACTACTACTACTAGTGCTGCTACTGCTACTACTGCTGCTACTGTTGCTGATGCTACTACTGCACTAATGCTATTGCTGCTACTGCCGCTACTACTGCTGCTGCTGCTACTACTGCTGCAGCTGCTACTGCTGCTACTGCTACTACTTCTGCTACTGCTGCTACTGCAACTACTACTGCTACTGCTACTCC
>OV702290.1:286922431-286927431 GCA_916181665.1 Avena sativa
CTACTCCTACTACTACTGCTACTACTACCGCTACTACTGCTACTGTTGTTGCTACTGCTGCTACTGCTACTACTACTACTTCTATTACTACTACTACTACTACTACTGCTACTGCAGCTGCTACTACTGCTACTGCTGCTACTACTGCTACTGCTACTGCTACTGCTACTACTACTACTACTGCTACTACTCCTACTGCTACTACTGCTGCTGCTACTACTACTACTAGTACTACTACTACTACTACTACTATTGCTACTACTACTACTACTACTACTACTGCTACTACTACTACTTCTACTACTGCTGCTATTGCTACTGCTACTACTACTACTGTTGCTGCTACTGCTGCTACTACTGCTGCTGCGGCTACTACTGCTACTGCTGCTACTGCTACTACTACTGCTACTGCTGCTACTGCAACTACTACTGCTACTGCTACTCCTACTGCTACTGGTACTGCTACTCCTACTACTACTGCTACTACTACCGCTACTACTGCTACTGTTGTTGCTACTGCTGCTACTGCTACTACTACTACTTCTATTACTACTACTACTACTACTACTACTACTACTACTACTGCTACTACTACAACTGCTACTGCTACTGCAGCTGCTACTACTGCTACTGCTGCTACTACTGCTACTGCTACTACTACTACTACTGCTACTACTCCTACTGCTACTACTGCTGCTGCTACTACTACTACTAGTACTACTACTACTATTGCTACTACTACTACTACTACTACTACTACTACTACTACTACTACTACTACTACTACTACTGCTACTACTACTACTTCTACTACTGCTGCTATTGCTACTGCTACTACTACTACTACTGTTGCTGCTACTACTACTACTGTTGCTGCTACTACTACTACTGCTGCTACAGCTACTGCTACTGCTGCTGCTACTACTACTGTTGCTGATGCTACTACTGCACTACTGCTATTGCTGCTACTGCCGCTACTACTGCTGCTGCTGCGGCTACTACTGCTACTGCTGCTACTACTGCTACTGCTGCTACTGCAACTACTACTGCTACTGCTACTCCTACTGCTACTGGTACTGCTACTCCTACTGCTACTGCTACTACTACCGCTACTACTGCTACTGTCGTTGCTACTGCTGCTACTGCTACTACTACTACTTCTATTACTACTACTACTGCTACTACTGCTACTACTACTGCTCCTGCTACTACTACTACTGTTGCTGCTACTGCTGCTACTGTTGCTACTGCTACTACTACTACTACTACTACTACTACTACTACTACTACTACTACTACTACTACTACTACTACTACTACTACTACTACTGCTACTACTACTGCTATTACTACTACTACTGCTACTACTGCTACTGCTACTACTACTACTGCTACTACTGCTGCTATTGCTACTGCTGCTACTACTACTACTGCTACTACTACTACTACTACTACTGCTACTACTACTGCTGTTGCTAGTACTACTGCTACTACTGCTACTGCTGCTAGTGCTGCTCCTACTGCTACTACTGCTACTACTATTGCTGCTACTGCTACTACTACTGTTGCTGCTACTGCTACTTCTACTACTACTACTGCTGCTACTGCTACTACTACTGCTACAAGTACTACTACTGCTGCTACTACTACTACTACTGCTGCTGCTGTGCCTGCTGCTCCTACTACTGCTGTTGCTGCTGCTATTGTGCCTACTACTGTTGCCACTGTTGCTGCTACTGCTACTACTACTACAACTGCTACTGCTACTGTTGTTGCTACTACTGCTGCTGCTGCTACTACTGCTGCTGCTGCTACTACTGCTACTACTGGTACTACTACTGATGCTGCTGCTGCTACTACTACTACTACTATTGCTACTGCTACTGCTACTGGTACTACTACTACTATTGCTGCTACTACTGCTTATGCTACTACTACTACTGCTACAACTAGTCCTGCTGTTGCTGCTTGTCCGACTACTGTTGTTGCTGCTATTCCTACTACTGTTGTTGTTGCTACTACTACTACTACTACTGCTACTGCTACTGCTGCTGCTACTAATGTTGTTGCTGCTACTATTGCTACTACTGCTACAGCTGCTAGTGCTGCTACTATTGCTACTACTTCTACTACTGGTACTACTACTTCTGCTGCTACTACTACTTCTGCTACTTCTACTACTACTGCTACTGCTACTACTACTGGTACTACTACTACTGTTGCTGCTACTGCTGCTACTGCCGCTACTACCACTGCTACTACTACTGCTATTACTACTACTACTGCTGCTGTTGTTGCTAATACTCCTCTACTACTACTGCTACTACTACTATTGTTGCTGCTGTTGTTGCTGCTGCTCCTACTACTGCTGCTGCTGTTGCTGCTACTGCTACTACTACTACTACTGCTACTGCTGCTACTACTACTGCTACTACTGCTACTGCTGCTAGTGCTGCTACTACTGCTACTACTACTGCTGCTGCTACTACTACTACTGTTGCTGCTGCTACTGCTACTGCTTCTACTGCTTGTACTACTACTGTTGCTGCTGCTACTGCTACTGCTGCTACTGCTAGTACTACTACTGTTGCTATTGCTACTACTACTGCTACTTTTACTACCACTACTACTGCTGCTACAACAACTACTATTGCTGCTACTACTACTACTACTGCTACTCCTACTACTACTACTACTACTACTACTACTACTACTACTACTACTACTGCTACTACTACTATTACTACTACTGCTACTACTACTACTACTATTGTTATTGCTACTGCTGCTACTACTACTACTACTGCTACTACTACTACTATTTTTATTGCTACTACTACTACTGTTGCTGCTGCTGCTACTACTACTACTACTACTAATACTGCTGCTATTGCTACTACTACTACTACTACTACTACTACTACTACTACTACTACTACTACTACTACTACTACTACTACTACTACTACTACTACCGCTACTGCTGCTACTTCTACTGCTGCTGCTCCTACTGCTACTACTACTACTACTGCTGCTGCTGCTACTACTACTGTGGCTGCTGCTACTACTGCTACTAATGCTGCTTCTGCTGTTGCTGCTGTTCCTACTACTGTTGTTGTTGCTGCTACTGCTACTACTACTACTACTACTACTACTGCTACTGCTGCTGCTACTACTACTGTTGCTGATGCTACTACTTCACTACTGCTATTGCTGCTACTGCCGCTACTACTGCTGCTGTTGCCGCTACTACTGCTGCTGCTGCTACTGCTACTACTACTGCTACTGCTGCTACTGCAACTACTACTGCTACTGCTACTCCTACTGCTACTGCTACTACTACCGCTACTACTGCTACTGTTGTTGCTACTACTACTACTGATGCTGCTGCTGCTACTGCTACTACTACTACTATTGCTACTGCTACTATTACTGCTACTGGTACTACTACTACTGTTGCTGCTACTACTGCTTCTGCTACTACTACTACTGCTACAACTAGTGCTGCTGTTGCTGCTTGTCCGACTACTGTTGTTGCTGCTATTCCTACTACTGTTGTTGTTGCTACTACTACTACTACTACTACTACTACTACTACTGCTACTGCTACTGCTGCTGCTACTAATGTTGTTGCTGCTACTATTGCTACTACTGCTACAGCTGCTAGTGCTACTACTATTGCTACTACTGCTACTACTAGTACTACTACTTCTGCTGCTACTACTACTGCTGCTGCTACTACTACTACTACTGCTGCTACTTCTACTACTACTGCTACTGCTACTACTACTGGTACTATTACTACTGTTGCTGCTACTGCCGCTACTACCACTGCTACTACTACTGCTACTACTACTACTACTGCTGCTGTTGTTGCTAATACTACTACTACTACTGTTGCTGCTGTTGTTGCTGCTGCTCCTTCTACTGCTGCTGTTGCTGCTACTGCTACTATTACTACTACTACTGCTACTGCTGCTACAACTACTGCTACTACTGCTACTGCTGCTAGTGTTGCTACTACTGCTACTACTGCTACTACTGCTACTACTACTGCTGCTGCTACTACTACTACTATTGCTGCTGCTACTACTACTGCTGCTGCTACTACTACTACTGTTGCTGCTGCTACTGCTACTGCTGCTAGTGCTAGTACTACTACTATTGCTACTGCTACTGCTACTTTTACTACCACTACTACTGCTGCTACAACAACTACTACTGCTGCTACTACTACTACTGCTACTCCTCCTCCTCCTCCTCCTCCTACTACTACTACTACTACTACTACTACTACTACTACTACTACTACTACTACTACTACTTCTGCTACTACTACTATTACTACTACTGCTACTACTACTACTATTGTTATTGCTACTACTGCTACTACTACTACTGCTACTACTACTATTGTTATTGCTACTACTACTACTGTTGCTGCTGATGCTGCTACTACTACTACTGCTGCTGCTATTACTACTACTGCTACTACTACTACTACTACTGCTACTGCTGCTACTTCTACTACTGCTGCTCCTACTGCTACTACTACTACTACTGCTGCTGCTACTACTACTATGGCTGCTGCTACTACTGCTACTGATGCTGCTTCTGCTGTTGCTGTTGTTCCTACTACTGTTGTTGTTGCTACTACTACTACTACTACAACTGCTACTGCTACTGCTGCTGCTACTACTATTGTTGCTGATGCTACTACTGCACTACTGCTATTGCTGCTACTGCTGCTACTACTGCTGCTGCTGCGGCTACTACTGCTACTGCTGCTACTGCTACTACTACTGCTACTGCTGCTACTGCTGCTACTGCTGCTACTGCAACTACTACTGCTACTGCTACTCCTACTGCTACTGGTACTGCTACTCCTACTACTACTGCTACTACTACCGCTACTACTGCTACTGTTGTCGCTACTGCTGCTACTGCTACTACTACTACTTCTATTACTACTACTACTACTACTACTGCTACTACTACAA
>OV702290.1:286992431-286994931 GCA_916181665.1 Avena sativa
CTACTGCTGCTGCTACTACTACTGCTACTACTGCTACTGCTGCTAGTGCTGCTACTACTGCTACTACTATTGCTGCTACTGCTACTACTACTATTGTTGCTACTGCTACTTCTACTATTGCTGCTACTGCTACTGCTACTACTACTACTGCTGCTACTGGTACTACTACTGCTGCTGCTACTACTACTACTACTACTACTACTACTACTACTACTGCTGCTGCACCTACTGCTACTACTACTACTACTACTACTACTACTACTACTACTACTACTACTACTACTACTGCTACTACTACTACTGTGGCTGATGCTACTACTGCTACTACTATTGCTGCTGTTGTTGCTGCTGCTCCTACTACTGCTGTTGCTATTGCTGCTACTGCTACTACTACTACTGCTACCACTACTGCTGCTGCTACTACTACTGCTACTACTGCTACTGCTGCTAGTGCTGCTACTACTGCTACTACTATTGCTGCTACTGCTACTACTACTATTGTTGCTACTGCTACTTCTACTATTGCTGCTACTGCTACTGCTACTACTACTACTGCTGCTACTGGTACTACTACTGCTGCTGCTACTACTACTACTACTACTACTACTACTACTACTACTACTACTACTGCTGTGGCTGCTGCTCCTACTACTGCTGTTGCTGCTGCTATTGTGCCTACTACTGTTGCCGCTGTTGCTACTACTGCTACTACTACTACAACTGCTACTGCTACTGTTGCTGCTGCTACTACTGCTAGTGCTTCTACTACTGCTACTACTGGTACTACTACTGATCCTGCTGCTGCTACTGCTACTACTACTACTATTGCTACTGCTACTGCTACTATTACTGCTACTGGTACTACTACTGTTGCTGCTACTACTGCTTCTGCTACTACTACTACTGCTACAACTAGTGCTGCTGTTGCTGCTTGTCCGACTACTGTTTTTGCTGCTATTCCTACTACTGTTGTTGTTGCTACTACTACTACTACTACTACTGCTACTGCTACTGCTGCTGCTACTAATGTTGTTGCTGCTACTACTGCTACAGCTGCTATTGCTACTACTATTGCTACTACTGCTACTACTGGTACTACTACTTCTCCTGCTACTACTACTGCTGCTGCTACTTCTACTACTACTGCTGCTACTTCTACTACTACTGCTACTGCTACTACTACTGGTACTACTACTACTGTTGCTGCTACTGCTTCTACTGCCGCTACTACCACTGCTACTACTACTGCTACTACTACTACTGCTGCTGTTGTTGCTAATACTACTACTACTGCTACTACTACTACTTCTACTACTGTTGCTGCTGTTGTTGCTGCTGCTCCTACTACTGCTGCTGCTGTTGCTGCTACTGCTACTACTACTACTACTACTACTGCTACTGCTGCTACAACTACTGCTACTACTGCTACTGTTGCTAGTGCTGCTACTACTGCTACTACTGCTACTACTACTGCTGCTTCTACTACTACTACTGTTGCTACTGCTACTGCTACTGCTGCTGCTACTACTACTACTGTTGCTGCTGCTACTGCTACTGCTGCTACTGCTAGTACTACTACTATTGCTACTGCTACTGCTACTTTTACTACCACTACTACTGCTGCTACAACAACTACTACTGCTGCTACTACTACTACTGCTACTCCTCCTCCTCCTCCTCCTCCTCCTCCTACTACTACTACTACTACTACTACTACTACTACTACTACTGCTACCACTACTATTACTACTACTGCTACTACTACTACTACTATTGTTATTGCTACTACTGCTACTACTACTACTACTGCTACTACTACTACTACTATTGTTATTGCTACTACTACTACTGTTGCTGCTGCTGCTACTACTACTGCTACTACTACTACTACTGCTGCTGCTATTGCTGCTACTACTACTACTACTACTACTACTACTACTACTACTACTACTACTACTACTACTACTACTACTACTACTACTACTACTACTACTACTGCTACTACTGCTACTTCTACTGCTGCTGCTCCTACTGCTACTACTACTACTGCTGCTGCTACTACTACTGTGGCTGCTGCTACTACTGCTACTGATGCTGCTTCTGCTGTTGCTGCTGTTCCTACTACTGTTGTTGTTGCTGCTACTACTACTACTACTACTACTGCTACTGCTACTGCTGCTGCTACTACTACTATTGCTGATGCTACTACTGCACTACTGCTATTGCTGCTACTGCCGCTACTACTGCTGCTGCTGCGGCTACTACTGCTACTGCTGCTACTGCTACTACTCCTGCTACTGCTGCTACTGCAACTACTACTGCTACTGCTACTCCTACTGCCGCTACTGCTACTTGTACTGCTACTCCTACTGCTACTGCTACTACTGCCGCTACTACTGCTACTGTTGTTGCTACTGCTGCTACTGCTACTACTACTACTGCTATTACTACTACTACTACTACTACTACTCCTACTGCTACTGCTACTGCTGCTACTGCT
>OV702290.1:286997431-286999931 GCA_916181665.1 Avena sativa
TGCTGTTCCTACTACTGTTGTTGTTGCTGCTACTGCTACTACTACTACTACTACTACTACTACTACTACTACTACTACTACTACTACTACTACTACTGTTGCTGCTACTGCTACTGCTGCTGCTACTACTACTGTTGCTGATGCTACTACTGCACTACTTCTATTGCTGCTACTGCCGCTACTACTACTGCTGTTGCTACTACTACTGCTGCTGCTGCTACTGCTGCTACTGCAACTACTACTGCTACTGCTACTCCTACTTCTACTGCTACTACTACCGCTACTACTGCTACTGTTGTTGCTACTGCTACTACTACTGCTATTACTACTACTACTACTCCTACTGCTACTGCTACTGCTGCTGCTACTAATGCTGCTGCTGCTACTACTGCTACTACTGCTACTACTATTGCTGCTACTGCTACTCCTACTGTTGCTGCTGCTACTGCTACTGCTACTTCTACTACTACTGCTACTGCTACTGCTACTACTACTGCTGCTACTACTAGTGCTGCTACTACTACTGCTACTACTACTTCTGTTGTTGCTGCTGCTCCTACTACTCCTGTTGCTGCTGCTGTTGTGCCTGCTACCGTTGCCATTGTTGCTGCTACTACTACTACAACTGCGACTGCAGCTGCTGCTGCTGCTACTGATGCTACTACTGCTAGTGCTGCTACTACTGCTACTACTGGTACTACTACTGATGCTACTGCTACTACTGCCGCTACTGTTGCTACTGCTGCTGCTACTGCTACTACTACTCCTGCTGCTGCTGCTACTGCTACTACTACTGCTGTTGCTACTGCTACTGCTGCTACTGCTACTATTACTGCTACTACTATTGGTAATACTACTACTGTTGCTGGTACTGCTGCTAATACTGCTACTACTACTACTACTCCTACTACTACTACTACTGCTACTACTACTACTGCTATTACTACTACTACTGCTACTACTGCTACTGCTACTACTGCTGCTATTACTACTGTTGCTACTACTACTACTGCTGCTGCAACAACAACTACTACTGCTGCCGCGACTACTACTGATGTTGCTCCTACTGCTACTACTACTACTGCTGCTACTACTACTACTGTGGCTGATGCTACTACTATTGCTGCTGTTGTTGCTGCTGCTCCTACTACTCATGCTGCTGTTGCTACTACTGCTACTACTACTACTACTGCTACTGCTACTGCTACTGCTACTACAGCTACTACTGCTACTACTATTGTTACTACTGCTACTACTACTGCTACTACTACTGCTGCTGCTGCTACTTCTACTACTACTACTGCTACTGCTACTGGTACTACTACTGCTGCTACTACTACTGCTGCTGTTGCTGCTGCTCCTACTACTGCTGTTGCTGCTACTGTTGTGCCTGCTACTGTTGACGTTGTTGCTGCTACTGCTACTACAACTACAACTGCTACTGCTACTGCTGCTGCTGCTACTACTGCTAGTGCTGCTACTACTGCTACTACTGGTACTACTACTGATGCTGTTGCTACTACTGTTGCTACTGCTGCTGCTACTGCTACTACTACTCCTACTACTGCTGCTGCTACTGCTACTACTGCTGCTGTTACTGCTACTGCTACTACTACTGTTAATACTACTACTGTTGCTGCTACTGCTGCTACTACTACTACTACTGCTACTACTACTGCTATTACTACTACTACTGCTACTACTGCTACTGCTACTACTACTACTACTCCTGCTGCTATTGCTACTGCTGCTACTACTACTACTGCTGCTGGAACTACTACTACTACTGCTACTACTACTGTGGCTGATGCTACTACTGCTACTACTATTGCTGCTGTTGTTGCTGTTGCTCCTACTACTGCTACTGCTGCTAGTGCTGCTACTACTGGTACTACTACTGATGTTGCTGCTACTACTGCCGCTACTGTTGCTACTGCTGCTGCTACTGCTACTACTACTCCTGCTGCGCTGCTACTGCTACTACTGCTGCTGTTGCTACTGCTAGTGCTGCTACTGCTACTATTACTGCTACTACTATTGGTAATACTACTACTGTTGCTGGTACTGCTGCTACTACTGCTACTACTACTACTACTACTACTACTACTACTACTACTACTACTACTACTACTACTACTACTGCTACTGATGCTGCTTCTGATGTTGCTGCTGTTCCTACTACTGTTGTTGTTGCTGCTACTGCTACTACTACTACTACTACTACTGCTGCTACTGCTACTGCTGCTGCTACTACTACTGTTGCTGATGCTACTACTGAACTACTGCTATTGCTGCTACTACTACTGCTGCTGCTGCTACTACTACTGCTGCTGCTGCTGCTACTGCTGCTACTGCAACTACTACTGCTACTGCTACTCCTACTGCTACTGCTACTACTACCGCTACTACTGCTACTGTTGTTGCTACTGCTACTACTACTGCTATTACTACTACTACTACTCCTACTGCTACTGCTACTGCTGCTGCTACTAATGCTGCT
>OV702290.1:287017431-287024931 GCA_916181665.1 Avena sativa
GGTACTACTACTACTGTTGCTGCTACTACTGCTTCTACTACTACTACTACTGCTACAACTACTCCTGCTGTTGTTGCTTGTCCGACTACTGTTGTTGCTGATATTCCTACTACTGTTGTTGTTGCTGCTACTACTACTACTACTACTGTTGCTGCTGCTACTTCTACTGCTGCTACTACTAGTACTACTATTGCTACTGCTACTGCTACTTTTACTACCACTACTACTGCTGCTACAACAACTACTACTGCTGCTACTACTACTACTGCTACTCCTCCTACTACTACTACTACTACTACTACTTCTACTACTGCTGCTACTACTACTATTACTACTACTGCTACTACTACTACTACTACTACTACTGCTGCTACTGCTGCTACTGCTGCTAGTGCTGCTACTACTGCTACTACTGCTACTACTGCTACTACTGCTACTACTGCTACTACCGCTACTACTACTGCTGCTGCTACTACTACTATTGTTGCTGCTGCTACTGCTACTACTACTACTACTGTTGCTGCTGCTACTGCTACTGCTGCTACTGTTAGTACTACTACTATTGCTACTGCTACTGCTACTTTTACTACCACTACTACTACTGCTACAACAACTACTACTGCTGCTACTACTACTACTGCTACTCCTCCTCCTCCTCCTTCTCCTCCTCCTCCTCCTCCTACTACTACTACTACTACTGCTACTACTACTATTACTACTACTGCTACTACTACTACTATTGTTATTGCTACTACTGCTACTACTACTACTACTATTGTTATTGCTACTACTACTACTGTTGCTGCTGCTGCTACTACTACTACTACTACTACTGCTGCTGCTGCTGCTGCTAGTGCTACTACTTCTACTACTACTACTACTACTACTACTACTACTACTACTACTACTACTACTACTACTACTACTACTACTGCTACTACTACTATTACTACTACTGCTACTACTACTACTACTACTACTACTACTACTACTACTACTACTACTACTACTGCTACTGCTGCTAGTGCTGCTACTACTGCTACTACTGCTACTACCGCTACTACTACTGCTACTGCTACTTTTACTACCACTACTACTGCTGCTACAACAACTACTACTGCTGCTACTACTACTTCTACTGCTACTACTGCTACTCCTCCTCCTCCTCCTCCTCCTCCTCCTCCTCCTACTACTACTACTACTACTACTACTACTACTACTACTACTACTACTACTACTACTGCTACTACTACTACTACTACTACTACTACTATTGTTATTGCTACTACTGCTACTACTACTACTACTGCTACTACTACTACTACTATTGTTATTGCTACTACTACTGTTGCTGCTGCTACTGCTACTACTACTACTACTACTACTGCTGCTGTTGTTATTGCTACTACTGCTACTACTACTACTACTACTACTACTACTACTGCTGCTGCTATTGCTACTACTGCTACTACTCCTACTACTACTACTACTACTACTACTACTACTACTACTACTGCTACTGCTGCTACTTCTACTGCTGCTGCTCCTACTGCTACTACTACTACTGATGCTGCTTCTGCTGTTGCTGCTGTTCCTACTACTGTTGTTGTTGCCGCTACTGCTACTACTACTGCTACTGCTACTGCTACTGCTGCTACTACTACTACTGTTGCTGATGCTACTACTGCACTACTGCTATTGCTGCTACTGCCGCTACTACTGTTGCTGCTGCTATTGCTGCTACTGCCGCTACTACTGCACTACTGCTATTGCTGCTACTGCCGCTACTACTGCTGCTACTGCTACTGCTACTGGTACTACTACTACTGTTGCTGCTACTACTGCTTCTACTACTACTACTACTGCTACAACTACTCCTGCTGTTGTTGCTTGTCCGACTACTGTTGTTGCTGATATTCCTACTACTGTTGTTGTTGCTGCTACTACTACTACTACTACTACTGTTGCTGCTGCTACTTCTACTGCTGCTACTACTAGTACTACTATTGCTACTGCTACTGCTACTTTTACTACCACTACTACTGCTGCTACAACAACTACTACTGCTGCTACTACTACTACTGCTACTCCTCCTACTACTACTACTACTACTACTTCTACTACTGCTGCTACTACTACTATTACTACTACTGCTACTACTACTACTACTACTGCTGCTGCTACTGCTGCTACTGCTGCTAGTGCTGCTACTACTGCTACTACTGCTACTACTGCTACTACTGCTACTACCGCTACTACTACTGCTGCTGCTACTACTACTATTGTTGCTGCTGCTACTGCTACTACTACTACTACTGTTGCTGCTGCTACTGCTACTGCTGCTACTGTTAGTACTACTACTATTGCTACTGCTACTGCTACTTTTACTACCACTACTACTACTGCTACAACAACTACTACTACTGCTGCTACTACTACTACTGCTACTCCTCCTCCTCCTCCTTCTCCTCCTCCTCCTCCTACTACTACTACTACTACTGCTACTACTACTATTACTACTACTGCTACTACTACTACTATTGTTATTGCTACTACTGCTACTACTACTACTACTATTGTTATTGCTACTACTACTACTGTTGCTGCTGCTGCTACTACTACTACTACTACTACTGCTGCTGCTGCTGCTAGTGCTACTACTTCTACTACTACTACTACTACTACTACTACTACTACTACTACTACTACTACTACTACTACTACTACTACTACTACTACTACTACTACTACTACTACTACTACTGCTACTACTACTATTACTACTACTGCTACTACTACTACTACTACTACTACTACTACTACTACTACTGCTACTGCTGCTAGTGCTGCTACTACTGCTACTACTGCTACTACCGCTACTACTACTGCTACTGCTACTTTTACTACCACTACTACTGCTGCTACAACAACTACTACTGCTGCTACTACTACTTCTACTGCTACTACTGCTACTCCTCCTCCTCCTCCTCCTCCTCCTCCTCCTCCTACTACTACTACTACTACTACTACTACTACTACTACTACTACTACTACTACTACTGCTACTACTACTACTACTACTACTATTGTTATTGCTACTACTGCTACTACTACTACTACTGCTACTACTACTACTACTATTGTTATTGCTACTACTACTGTTGCTGCTGCTACTGCTACTACTACTACTACTACTACTGCTGCTGTTGTTATTGCTACTACTACTACTACTACTACTACTACTACTGCTGCTGCTATTGCTACTACTGCTACTACTCCTACTACTACTACTACTACTACTACTACTACTACTACTACTACTACTACTACTACTACTACTGCTACTGCTGCTAGTGCTGCTACGACTGCTACTACTGCTACTACCGCTACTACTACTGCTACTTCTACTTTTACTACCACTACTACTGCTGCTACAACAACTACTACTGCTGCTACTACTACTTCTACTGCTACTACTGCTACTCCTCCTCCTCCTCCTCCTCCTCCTCCTCCTACTACTACTACTACTACTACTACTACTACTACTACTACTACTACTACTGCTACTACTACTACTACTACTACTACTATTGTTATTGCTACTACTGCTACTACTACTACTACTGCTACTACTACTACTACTATTGTTATTGCTACTACTACTGTTGCTGCTGCTACTGCTACTACTACTACTACTACTACTACTACTGCTGCTGTTGTTATTGCTACTACTGCTACTACTACTACTACTACTACTGCTGCTGCTATTGCTACTACTGCTACTACTCCTACTACTACTACTACTACTACTACTACTACTACTACTACTACTACTACTACTACTACTACTACTACTACTACTACTACTGCTACTGCTGCTACTTCTACTGCTGCTGCTCCTACTGCTACTACTACTACTGATGCTGCTTCTGCTGTTGCTGCTGTTCCTACTACTGTTGTTGTTGCCGCTACTGCTACTACTACTGCTACTGCTACTGCTGCTACTACTACTACTGTTGCTGATGCTACTACTGCACTACTGCTATTGCTGCTACTGCCGCTACTACTGTTGCTGCTGCTATTGCTGCTACTGCCGCTACTACTGCACTACTGCTATTGCTGCTACTGCCGCTACTACTGCTGCTACTGCTACTGCTACTGGTACTACTACTACTGTTGCTGCTACTACTGCTTCTACTACTACTACTACTGCTACAACTACTCCTGCTGTTGTTGCTTGTCCGACTACTGTTGTTGCTGATATTCCTACTACTGTTGTTGTTGCTGCTACTACTACTACTACTACTGTTGCTGCTGCTACTTCTACTGCTGCTACTACTAGTACTACTATTGCTACTGCTACTGCTACTTTTACTACCACTACTACTGCTGCTACAACAACTACTACTGCTGCTACTACTACTACTGCTACTCCTCCTACTACTACTACTACTACTACTTCTACTACTGCTGCTACTACTACTATTACTACTACTGCTACTACTACTACTACTACTACTACTACTGCTGCTACTGCTGCTACTGCTGCTAGTGCTGCTACTACTGCTACTACTGCTACTACTGCTACTACTGCTACTACCGCTACTACTACTGCTGCTGCTACTACTACTATTGTTGCTGCTGCTACTGCTACTACTACTACTACTGTTGCTGCTGCTACTGCTACTGCTGCTACTGTTAGTACTACTACTATTGCTACTGCTACTGCTACTTTTACTACCACTACTACTACTGCTACAACAACTACTACTGCTGCTACTACTACTACTGCTACTCCTCCTCCTCCTCCTTCTCCTCCTCCTCCTCCTCCTCCTACTACTACTACTACTGCTACTACTACTATTACTACTACTGCTACTACTACTACTATTGTTATTGCTACTACTGCTACTACTACTACTACTATTGTTATTGCTACTACTACTACTGTTGCTGCTGCTGCTACTACTACTACTACTACTACTGCTGCTGCTGCTGCTAGTGCTACTACTTCTACTACTACTACTACTACTACTACTACTACTACTACTACTACTGCTGCTATTGCTACTACTGCTACTACTACTACTACTACTGCTACTGCTGCTACTTCTACTGCTGCTGCTCCTGCTGCTACTACTACTACTGCTGCTGCTACTACTACTGTGGCTGCTGCTACTACTACTACTGATGCTGCTTCTGCTGTTGCTGCTGTTCCTACTACTGTTGTTGTTGCTGCTACTGCTACTGCTACTACTACTGCTACTCCTATTGCTAATACTACTACTGTTGCTGATGCTACTACTGCACTACTACTATTGCTGCTACTGCCGCTACTAGTGCTGCTGCTGCTATTGCTGCTACTGCCGCTACTACTGCACTACTGCTACTGCCGCTACTACTGCTGCTACTGCTACTGCTACTACTACTGCTACTGCTACTACTATTACTACTACTATTGCTACTACTTCTAGTGCTACTGCTCCTACTGCTACTACTACTACTGCTGCTGCTACTACTACTGTGGCTGCTGCTACTACTACTACTGCTGCTTCTGCTGTTGCTGCTGTTCCTACTACTTTTGTTGTTGCTGCTACTGCTACTACTACTACTACTACTACTACTACTACTACTACTACTACTGCTACTGCTACTGCTACTGCTGCTGCTACTACTACTGTTGCTGATGCTACTACTGCACTACTGCTATTGCTGCTACTGCCGCTACTACTGCTGCTGCTGCTGCTACTACTGCTGCTGCTGCTACTACTGCTACTGCAACTACTACTGCTACTGCTACTGCAACAACTACCGCTACTACTGCTACTGTTGTTGCTACTGCTACTACTACTGCTATTACTACCACTACTACTCCTACTGCTACTGCTACTGCTGCTGCTACTAATGCTGCTGCTGCTACTACTGCTACTACTTCTAGTGCTGCTACTACTGCTACTACTATTGCTGCTACTGCTACTCCTACTATTGCTGCTGCTACTGCTACTGCTACTTCTACTACTACTACTACTACTACTACTACTACTACTACTACTACTACTGCTACTACTATTGCTGCTACTACTAGTGCTGCTACTACTACTGCTACTACTACTGCTGCTGTTGCTGCTGCTCCTACTACTCCTGTTGCTGCTGCTGTTGTGCCTACTACCGTTGCCGTTGTTGCTGCTGCTACTACTACAACTGCTACTGCTACTGCAGCTGCTACTACTGCTAGTGCTGCTACTACTGCTACTACGGGTACTACTACTGATGCTGCTGCTACTACTGCCGCTACTGTTGCTACTGCTGCTGCTACTGCTACTACTACTCCTCCTGCTGCTGCTACTGCTACTACTGCTGCTGTTGCTACTGCTACTGCTGCTACTGCTACTATTACTGCTACTACTATTGGTAATACTACTACTGTTGCTGGTACTGCTGCTACTACTGCTACTACTACTACTACTACTACTACTACTACTACTACTGCTACTACTACTACTGCTATTACTACTACTACTGCTACTACTCCTACTACTACTACTGCTGCTACTACTGCTGCTATTGCTACTGCTGCTACTACTACTACTAATGCTGCTGCTGCAACTACTACTACTAGTGCTGCCGCGACTACTGCTGCTGCTCCTACTGCTACTACTACTACTGCTGCTACTACTACTACTGTGGCTGATGCTACTACTGCTACTACTATTTCTGCTGTTGTTGCTGCTGCTCCTACTATTACTGCTGATGTTGCTACTACTGCTACTACTACTACTGCTACTGCTACTGCTACTACTGCTACTAACATTGCTACTACTGCTACTACTACTGCTACTACTACTGCTGCTGCTACTACTACTACTTCTACTACTACTGCTACTGGTACTACTACTACTGCTACTACTACTGCTGCTGTTGCTGCTGCTCCTACTACTGCTACTGCTGCTGTTGTGCCTGCCACTGTTGCCGTTGTTGCTGCTACTGCTACTACTACTACAACTGCTACTGCTACTGCTGCTGCTGCTACTACTGCTACTACTGCTAGTGCTGCTACTACTGCTACTACTGGTACTACTACTGATGCTGTTGCTACTACTGCTGCTGCTACTTCTACTACTACTCCTACTACTGCTGCTGCTACTGCTACTACTGCTGCTGCTACTGCTGCTGCTACTGCTACTGCAACTACTACTGTTAATACTACTACTGTTGCTGCTACTGCTGCTACTACTACTACTACTGCTACTACTACTGCTATTAGTACTACTACTGCTACTCCTGCTACTGCTACTACTGCTACTACTACTACTGCTGCTATTGCTACTGCTGCTACTACTACTACTGCTGCTGCTGCAACTACTACTACTACTACTGCTACTACTACTGTGGCTGATGCTACTACTGCTACTACTATTGCTGCTGTTGATGCTGCTGCTCCTACTACTGCTGTTGCTGCTACTGCTACTACTACTGCTACTACTACTGCTGCTGCTACGA
>OV702290.1:287047431-287049931 GCA_916181665.1 Avena sativa
CTACTACTACTACTACTACTACTACTACTACTACTACAGTACTACTGCTACTACTACTATTACTACTACTGCTACTACTACTACTACTATTACTACTACTACTACTATTGTTATTGCTACTACTGCTACTACTACTACTGTTGTTGCTGCTACTACTACTACTACTTCTACTACTACTACTGCTGCTATTGCTACTACTACTGCTACTGCTACTACTAGTACTACTACTGCTACTGCTGCTATTACTACTGTTGCTGCTGCTCCTACTGCTACTACTACTGCTGCTGCTACTACTACTACTACTGTTGCTGATGCTACTACTGCACTACTGCTACCGCTGCTACTACGGCTACTACTGCTGCTGCTGCTACTGCTGCTACTGCTACTACTACTGCTACTGCTGCTACTGCAACTACTACTGCTACTGCTACTCCTACTGCTACTGCTACTGCTACTGGTACTGCTACTCCTACTCCTACTGCTACTACTACAACTACTACTGCTACTGTTGTTGCTACTACTGCTACTGCTACTACTACTACTACTGCTACTAATGCTGCTACTGCTATTACTACTACTACTGCTACTACTACTGCTACTACTACTACTACTACTACTGCTATTGCTACTGCTACTACTACTACTACCGTTGCTGCTACTACTACTACTACTACAACTACTACTACGACTACTGCTACTACGTTTACTGTTGCTGCTGCTCCTACTACTGCTGCTGTTGCTGTTGCTGCTACTGGTACTACTCCTACTACTGCTGCTACTACTACTACTGCTACTACTGCTACTGCTGCTAGTGCTGCTACTACTGCTACTACTGCTACTACTACTGTTGTTGCTGCTACTACTACTGCTAGTACTACTGCTATTGCTACTGCTACTTTTACTACTACTACTACTGCTGCTACAACAACTACTACTGCTGCTACTACTGCTACTACTACTACTACTACTACTACTACTACTACTACTACTACTGCTACTACTACTACTGCTACTACTACTACTACAACTACTATTGTTATTGCTACTACTGCTGCTGCTACTACTACTGCTGCTGCTACTGCTACTACTACTACTTTTACTGCTGCTGCTCCTACTGCTACTACTACTACTGCTGCTGCTACTACTACTGTGGCTGCTGCTACTACTGCTACTGATGCTGCTTCTGCTGTTGCTGCTGTTCCTACTACTGTTGTTGTTGCTGCTACTGCTACTACTACTACTACTGCTACTGCTACTGCTACTGCTGCTACTACTACTGTTGCTGCTACTACTACTGCTACTGCTGCTAGTGCTGCTACTACTGCTACTACTGCTACTACTACTACTGTTGTTGCTGCTACTGCTACTGCTACTGCTAGTACTACTGCTATTGCTACTGCTACTTTTACTACTACTACTACTACTGCTACAACTACTACTACTCCTGCTGCTACTACTACTACTAGTACTACTACTACTGCTACTACTACTACTACAACTACTATTGTTATTGCTACTACTGCTACTACTACTGCTGCTGCTACTAATACTACTACTACTACTGCTACTGCTGCTACTTCTACTGCTGCTGCTCCTACTGCTACTACTACTACTACTGCTGCTACTACTACTGTGGCTGCTGCTACTACTGCTACTGATGCTGCTTCTGCTGTTGCTGCTATTCCTACTACTGTTGTTGTTGCTGCTACTGCTACTACTACTACTACTACTGCTACTGCTACTACTGCTAGTACTACTGTTGCTGATGCTACTACTGCACTACTGCTATTGCTGCTACTGCCGCTACTACTGCTGCTGCTGCCGCTACTACTGCTGCTACTGCTACTACTACTGCTACTGCTGCTACTACAACTACTACTGCTACTGCTACTCCTACTGCTACTGCTACTGGTACTGCTACTCCTACTGCTACTGCTACTACTACCGCTACTACTGCTACTATTGTTGCTACTGCTGCTACTGCTACTACTACTACTGCTATTACTACTACTACTACTACTACTACTACTACTACTACTACTACTACTACTACTACTACTACTACTACTACTACTCCTACTACTACTGCTACTGCTGCTAGTGCAGCTACTACTGCTACTACTGCTACTACTATTGCTGCTACTGCTACTCCTACTGTTGCTGCTGCTACTACTACTACTACTACTGCTACTGCTACTGCTACTACTGCTGCTGCTACTACTGCTAGTGCTGCTACTACTGCTACTACCGCTACTACTACTGCTGCTGCTACTACTACTATTATTGCTGCTGCTACTGCTACTGCTGCTGCTACTACTACTACTACTACTGTTGTTGCTGCTACTGCTGCTACTGCTAGTACTACTACTATTGCTACTGCTACTGCTACTTTGACTACCACTACTACTGCTGCTACAACAACTACTACTGCTGCTACTACTACTACTGCTACTCCTCCTCCTCCTCCTCCTCCTCCTCCTCCTCCTACTACTACTACTAC
>OV702290.1:287149931-287154931 GCA_916181665.1 Avena sativa
TACTACTGTTGTTGCTGCTACTACTACTACTGCTACTACTACTACTGCTACTGCTACTGCTGCTGCTACTAATGCTGCTGCTACTATTGCTACTACTGCTACTACTGGTACTGCTACTGGTATTGCTACTGCTGCTGCTACTACTATTGCTGCTACTGCTACTACTACTACTATTGCTGCTACTACTGCTGCTGCTGCTCCTACTGCTACTACTACTACTACTGCTGCTGTTGCTGCTACTACTACTTCGGCTGCTGCTGCTACTGCTACTGCTGCTGCTACTACTACTGCTGCTGCTACTACTACTGCTACTACTGCTACTGCTGCTAGTGCTGCTACTACTGCTACTACTGCTACTACTATTGCTGCTACTGCTACTACTACTATTGCTGCTACTGCTACTTCTACTACTACTACTACTACTGCTACTGCTACTACTACTGCTACTGGTACTACTACTGCTGCTGCTACTACTACTACTACTACTACTACTACTACTACTACTGCTGTGGCTGCTGCTCCTACTACTGCTGTTGCTGCTGCTGTTGTGCCTACTACTGTTGCCGCTGTTGCTGCTACTACTACTACTACTACAATTGCTACTTCTACTGCTGCTGCTACTACTACTGTTGCTGCTACTACTGCTACTACTGCTAGTGCTGCTACTACTGCTACTACTAGTACTACTACTGATGCTGCTGCTGCTACTGCTACTACTCCTACTATTTCTACTGCTACTACTACAGCTACTGCTGCTGGTACTACTACTACTGTTGCTGCTACTACTGCTTCTGCTACTACTACTACTACTACTACTGCTACAACTAGTGCTGTTGTTTCTCCTTGTCTAACTACTGTTGTTGCTGCTATTCCTACTACTGTTGTTGTTGCTGCTACTACTACTACTACTGCTACTACTACTACTGCTACTGCTACTGCTGCTGCTACTAATGCTGCTGCTACTATTGCTACTACTGCTACTACTGGTACTGCTACTGGTATTGCTACTGCTGCTGCTACTATTGCTACTACTGCTACTATTGCTACTAATGATACTACTGCTACTATTGCTACTAGTGCTGCTGCTACTACTACTGCTGCTGGTACTGCTACTGCTACTGCTGCTACTTCTACTACTACTGCTACTGCTACTGCTACTACTACTGGTACTACTACTACTATTGCTGCTACTGCTGCTACTGCCGCTACTACCACTGCTACTACTACTGCTGCTGTTTTTGCTAATACTACTACTACTACTACTACTGCTGTTGCTGCTGTTGTTGCTGCTGCTCCTACTACTGCTGCTGCTGTTGCTGCTACTGCTACTACTACTACTGCTGCTGCTACTACTACTGCTACTATTGCTACTGCTGCTAGTGCTGCTACTACTGCTACTACTACTGCTGCTGCTACTACTACTACTGTTGTTGCTGCTACTGCTACTGCTAGTACTGCTGCTACTACTACTACTGTTGCTGCTGCTACTGCTACTGCTACTGCTAGTAATACTGCTATTGCTACTGCTACTACTACTTTTACTACTACTACTGCTGCTACAACAACTACTACTGTTGCTACTACTACTACTTCTACTACTACTCCTCCTCCTCCTCCTGCTACTACTACTACTACTACTACTACTACTACTACTACTACTACTACTACAATACTACTGCTACTACTACTATTACTACTACTGCTACTACTACTACTACTACTATTGCTACTAATACTACTGCTACTAATGCTGCTACTGCTATTACTACTATTACTACTACTGCTACTACTGCTACTACTACTACTACTACTGTTGCTACTACTACTACTACTTCTACTACTGCTGCTATTGCTACTGCTACTACTACTACTACTACTACTACTACTACTGTTGTTGCTACTACTACTACTGCTGATGCTGCTGCTCGTACTGCTCCTACTTCTACTTCTACTACTATTGCTACTGCTACTGCTACTGCTACTACTGGTACTGGTACTACTACTACTGTTGCTGCTACTACTGCTTCTGCTACTACAACTACTGGTACAACTAGTTCTGCTGTTGCTGCTTCTCCTACTACTGTTGTTGCTGCTGTTCCTACTACTGTTGTTGTTGCTGCTACTACTACTACTACTACTGCCATAGCTGCTAGTGCTGCTACTATTGCTACTATTGCTACTACTAGTACTACTACTGCTGCTACTACTACTGCTGCTGCTATTGCTACTGCTACTGCTGCTACTTCTACTACTACTTCTACTCCTACTGCTACTACTACTGTTGTTGCTACTGCTGCTACTGCTGCTACTACTACTGCTACTACTACTCTTACTACTACTGCTGCTACTACTGCTCCTACTGCTTCTATTGCTACTGCTGCTACTACTATTGCTGCTACTTCTACTACTACTACTACTGTTGCTGCTACTACTACTGCTGCTGCTGCTGCTCCTACTGCTACTACTACTACTACTACTGCTGCTGCTGTTGCTGCTACTACTACTTCGGCTGCTGCTGCTACTGCTACTGCTGCTGCTACTACTACTGCCACTACTACTACTACTACTTCTACTACTACTACTACTACTACTACTACTACTACTACTCCTACTACTGCTAAAATACTACTGCTACTACTACTATTACTACTACTGCTACTACTACTACTACTACTACTACTACTACTACTACTACTACTACTACTACTACTACTACTACTACTACTACTACTATTGCTACTACTACTGCTACTACTACTGCTACTAATGTTGCTACTGCTATTACTACTATTACTACTACTGCTACTACTGCTACTACTACTACTACTACTACTGCTACTACTACTACTACTTCTACTACTGCTGCTATTGCTACTGCTACTACTACTACTACTGTTGTTGCTACTACTACTACTGCTGATGCTGCTGCTCCTACTGCTCCTACTGCTACTTCTACTACTATTGCTACTGCTACTGCTACTGCTACTACTGGTACTGGTACTACTACTACTGTTGCGGCTACTACTGGTACTGGTACTACTACTACTACTGTTGCTGCTACTACTGCTTCTGCTACTACAACTACTGGTACAACTAGTTCTGCTGTTGCTGCTTCTCCTACTACTGTTGTTGCTGCTGTTCCTACTACTGTTGTTGTTGTTGCTACTACTACTACTACTACTGCTACTGCTACTGCTGCTTCTACTACTGCTGCTGCTGCTACTACTACTACTACTACTGCCACAGCTGCTAGTGCTGCTACTATTGCTACTACTGCTACTACTAGTACTACTACTACTGCTGCTACTACTAATGCTGCTGCTATTGCTACTGCTACTGCTGCTACTTCTACTACTACTTCTACTCCTACTGCTACTACTACTGTTGTTGCTACTGCTGCTACTGCTACTACTACTACTACTACTACTACTCCTACTACTACTACTGCTACTACTGCTTCTATTGCTACTGCTGCTACTACTATTGCTGCTACTGCTACTACTACTACTACTACTGTTGCTGCTACTACTACTGCTGCTGCTGCTCCTACTGCTACTATTACTACTACTACTGCTGCTACTACTACTTCGGCTGCTACTACTACTTCGGCTGCTGCTGCTACTGCTACTGCTGCTGCTACTACTACTGCCACTACTACTACTACTACTACTACTTCTACTACTACTACTACTACTACTACTACTACTACTACTACTACTACTACTGCTACAATACTACTGCTACTACTACTATTACTACTACTGCTACTACTACTACTACTACTACTACTATTGCTACTACTACTACTGCTACTAATGCTGCTACTGCTATTACTACTATTACTACTACTGCTACTACTGCTACTACTACTACTACTGCTGCTACTACTACTACTACTTCTACTACTGCTGCTATTGCTACTGCTACTACTACTACTACTGCTCCTACTACTACTACTACTACTACTACTACTGTTGTTGCTACTACTACTACTGCTGATGCTGCTGCTCCTACTGCTCCTACTGCTACTTCTACTACTATTGCTACTGCTACTGCTACTGCTACTGCTACTGCTACTACTGGTACTAGTACTACTACTACTGTTGCTGCTACTACTGCTTCTGCTACTACAACTACTGGTACAACTAGTTCTGCTGTTGCTGCTTCTCCTACTACTGTTGTTGCTGCTGTTCCTACTACTGTTGTTGTTGCTGCTACTACTACTACTACTACTGCTACTGCTACTGCTGCTGCTACTACTGCTGCTGCTGCTACTACTACTACTACTGCCACAACTGCTAGTGCTGCTACTATTGCTACTACTGCTACTACTAGTACTACTACTGCTGCTGCTACTACTACTGCTGCTGCTATTGCTACTGCTACTGCTGCTACTTCTACTACTACTTCTACTCCTACTGCTACTACTACTGTTGTTGCTACTGCTGCTACAACTACTGCTACTACTACTCCTACTACTACTGCTGCTACTACTGCTCCTACTGCTACTACTTCTTCTATTGCTACTGCTGCTACTACTATTGCTGCTACTGCTACTACTACTACTACTACTACTACTACTACTACTACTACTACTACTACTACTACTACTACTACTACTACTATTGCTGCTACTACTACTGCTGTTGCTGCTCCTACTGCTACTACTACTACTACTGCTGCTGTTGCTGCAACTACTACTTCGGCTGCTGCTGCTACTGCTACTGCTGCTGCTACTACTACTGCCACTACTACTACTACTACTACTTCTACTACTACTACTACTACTGCTACAATACTACTGCTACTACTACTATTACTACTACTGCTACTACTACTACTACTACTACTACTACTACTACTACTACTATTGCTACTACTACTGCTACTAATGCTGCTACTGCTATTACTACTATTACTACTACTGCTACTACTACTACTACTACTACTACTACTACTACTGCTGCTACTACTACTACTTCTACTACTGCTGCTATTGC
>OV702290.1:287179931-287182431 GCA_916181665.1 Avena sativa
ACTGCTACTACTACTATTACTACTACTGCTACTACTACTACTACTACTACTATTGCTACTACTACTACTGCTACTAATGCTGCTACTGCTATTACTACTATTACTACTACTGCTACTACTGCTACTACTACTACTACTGCTGCTACTACTACTACTACTTCTACTACTGCTGCTATTGCTACTGCTACTACTACTACTACTACTGCTCCTACTACTACTACTACTACTACTACTACTGTTGTTGCTACTACTACTACTGCTGATGCTGCTGCTCCTACTGCTCCTACTGCTACTTCTACTACTATTGCTACTGCTACTGCTACTGCTACTGCTACTACTGGTACTAGTACTACTACTACTGTTGCTGCTACTACTGCTTCTGCTACTACAACTACTGGTACAACTAGTTCTGCTGTTGCTGCTTCTCCTACTACTGTTGTTGCTGCTGTTCCTACTACTGTTGTTGTTGCTGCTACTACTACTACTACTACTGCTACTGCTACTGCTGCTGCTACTACTGCTGCTGCTGCTACTACTACTACTACTGCCACAACTGCTAGTGCTGCTACTATTGCTACTACTGCTACTACTAGTACTACTACTGCTGCTGCTACTACTACTGCTGCTGCTATTGCTACTGCTACTGCTGCTACTTCTACTACTACTTCTACTCCTACTGCTACTACTACTGTTGTTGCTACTGCTGCTACAACTACTGCTACTACTACTCCTACTACTACTGCTGCTACTACTGCTCCTACTGCTACTACTTCTTCTATTGCTACTGCTGCTACTACTATTGCTGCTACTGCTACTACTACTACTACTACTACTACTACTACTACTACTACTACTACTACTACTACTACTACTATTGCTGCTACTACTACTGCTGTTGCTGCTCCTACTGCTACTACTACTACTACTGCTGCTGTTGCTGCAACTACTACTTCGGCTGCTGCTGCTACTGCTACTGCTGCTGCTACTACTACTGCCACTACTACTACTACTACTACTTCTACTACTACTACTACTACTGCTACAATACTACTGCTACTACTACTATTACTACTACTGCTACTACTACTACTACTACTACTACTACTACTACTACTACTACTACTACTACTATTGCTACTACTACTGCTACTAATGCTGCTACTGCTATTACTACTATTACTACTACTGCTACTACTACTACTACTACTACTACTACTACTACTGCTGCTACTACTACTACTTCTACTACTGCTGCTATTGCTACTGCTACTACTACTACTACTACTACTACTACTACTGTTGTTGCTACTACTACTACTGCTGATGCTGCTGCTCCTACTGCTCCTACTGCTACTTCTACTACTATTGCTACTGCTACTGCTACTGCTACTGCTACTACTGGTACTGGTACTACTACTACTGTTGCTGCTACTACTGCTTCTGCTACTACAACTACTGGTACAACTAGTTCTGTTGTTGCTGCTTCTCCTACTACTGCTGTTGCTACTGTTCCTACTACTGTTGTTGTTGCTGCTACTACTACTACTACTACTACTACTACTACTGCTACTGCTACTGCTGCTGCTACTACTGCTGCTGCTACTACTACTACTACTGCCACAGCTGCTAGTGCTGCTACTATTGCTACTACTGCTACTACTAGGACTACTACTGCTGCTGCTACTACTACTGCTGCTGCTATTGCTACTGCTACTGCTGCTACTTCTACTACTACTTCTACTCCTACTGCTACTACTACTGTTGTTGCTACTGCTGCTACTGCTGCTACTACTACTGCTACTACTACTCCTACTACTACTGCTGCTACTACTGCTCCTACTGCTACTACTGCTTCTATTGCTACTGCTGCTACTACTATTGCTGCTACTGCTACTACTACTACTACTACTACTGTTGCTGCTACTACTACTGCTGCTGTTGCTCCTACTGCTACTACTACTACTACTGCTGTTGCTGCTACTACTACTTCGGCTGCTGCTGCTACTGCTACTGCTGCTGCTACTACTACTGCCACTACTACTACTACTACTACTACTACTACTACTACTACTACTACTAGTACTACTACTACTGCTACTACTGCTACTACTGCTACTACTACTACTGCTACTACTACCAGTACTACTACTACTACTACTGCTGCTGTGGCTGCGGCTCCTACTACTGCTGTTGCTGCTACTGTTGTGCCTACTACTGTTGCCGCTGTTGCTGCTACTGGTACTACTACTACAATTGCTACTGCTACTGCTGCTGCTACTACTGCTGTTGCTGCTACAACTGCTACTACTGCTAGTGCTGCTACTACTGCTACTACTGGTACTACTACTGATGCTGCTGCTACTACTACTACTACTACTATTGCTACTGCTACTGCTACTGGTACTGGTACTACTACTACTGTTGCTGCTACTACTGCTTCTGCTACTACTACTACGGCTACAACTAGTGCTGCTGTTGCTGCTTGTACGACTACTGTTGT
>OV702290.1:287187431-287189931 GCA_916181665.1 Avena sativa
ACTACTACTACTACTACTACTAATACTACAACTGCTGTTGTTGGTAATACTACTACTACTACTACTGCTGCTACTACTACTACTACTGATGTTGCTGCTATTGTTGCTGCTGCTCCTACTACTGTTGCTGCTGTTGCTGCTACTGCTACTACTACTACTGCTACTGCTGCTACTACTACTGCTACTACTGCTACTGCTGCTAGTGCTGCTACTACTGCTACTACTGCTACTGCTGCTACTACTACTGCTGCTGCTACTACTACTACTGTTGCTGCTGCTACTGCTACTTCTATTACTGCTGCTACTACTACTATTGTTGTTGCTGCTACTGCTACTGCTACTGCTACTGCTAGTACTACTGCTATTGCTACTACTACTGCTACTTTTACTACTACTACTGCTGCTACAACAACTACTACTGCTGCTATTACTACTACTGCTACTACTCCTCCTCCTCCTACTGCTACTCCTACTACTACTACTACAACTGCTGCTACTGCTACTACTGCTGCTGCTGCTACTATTGCTACTACTGCTACTACTGGTACTGCTACTGCTACTATTGCTACTACTGCTACTATTGCTACTAATGCTACTATTGCTACTACTGCTGCTGGTACTGCTACTGCTGCTACTTCTACTACTACTGCTACTGCTACTGCTACTACTACTGGTACTACTACTACTTTTGCTGCTACTGCTGCTACTGCTGCTACTGCCGCTACTACCACTGCTACTACTGCTACTACTACTACTACTACTGCTGTTGTTGCTAATACTACTACTAATGCTGCTACTACTACTACTACTGATGTTGCTGCTATTGTTGCTGCTGCTCCTACTACTGCTGCTGCTGTTGCTGCTACTTCTACTAGTACTACTGCTACTGCTGCTACTACTACTGCTACTGCTGCTAGTGCTGCTACTACTGCTACTACTGCTACTGCTGCTACTACTACTACTGTTGCTGCTGCTACTGCTACTGCTACTACTGCTACTACTACTACTATTGTTGCTGCTGCTACTGCTACTGCTAGTACTACTGCTATTGCTACTACTACTGCTACTTTTACTACTACTACTGCTGCTACTACTACTACTGCTACTACTCCTCCTCCTCCTACTCCTACTACTACTACTACTACTACTACTACTACTACTACTACTACTACTACTACTACTACTACTACTACAGCACTACTGCTACTACTACTATTACTACTACTGCTACTACTTCTACAACTACTATTGTTATTACTACTACTACTATTACTACTACTACTATTGTTATTGCTACTACTACTACTACTACTACTGCTACTACTACTACTATTGTTGCTGCTACTACTACTACTGTTGTTGCTGCTACTACTACTACTACTACTACTACTGCTGCTGCTATTGCTACTACGGCTACTACTACTACTGCTGCTACTACTACTACTACTACTACTGCTACTGCTGCTATTACTACTGCTGCTGCTGCTCCTACTGCTACTACTGCTACTGCTGCTGCTACTACTACTGCTACTACTACTACTTCTACTACTGCTGCTATTGCTATTGCTACTACTACTACTACTACTACTACTGTTGTTGCTATTACTACTACTGCTGATGCTGCTGCTCCTACTGCTCCTACTGCTACTTCTACTACAATTGCTACTGCTACTGCTACTGCTACTGCTACTACTGGTACTGGTACTACTACTATTGTTGCTGCTACTACTGCTTCTGCTACTACTACTGGTACAACTAGTTCTGCTGTTGCTGCTTCTCCTACTACTGTTGTTGCTGCTGTTCCTACTACTGTTGTTCTTGCTGCTACTACTACTACTACTACTACTACTACTGCTACTGCTACTGCTGCTGCTACTACTGCTGCTACTGCTACTACTACTACTACTACTACCACAGCTGCTAGTGCTGCTACTATTGCTACTACAGCTACTACTAGTACTACTACTGCTGCTGCTACTACTACTGCTGCTGCTATTGCTACTGCTACTGCTGCTACTTCTACTACTACTTCTACTCCTACTGCTACTACTACTGTTGTTGCTACTGCTGCTACTGCTGCTACTACTACTGCTACTACTACTCCTACTACTACTGCTGCTACTACTGCTCCTACTGCTACTACTGCTTCTATTGCTACTGCTGCTACTACTATTGCTGCTACTGCTACTACTACTACTACTACTGTTGCTGCTAGTACTACTGCTGCTGCTGCTCCTACTGCTACTACTACTACTACTGCTGCTGTTGCTGCTACTACTACTTCGGCTGCTGCTGCTACTGCTGCTGCTACTACTACTGCCACTACTACTACTACTACTTCTACTACTACTACTACTACTACTACTACTGCTACTACTGCTACTACTGCTACTACTACTGCTGCTGCTACTACTACTACTGCTACTACTACCAGTACACCTACTACTATTGCTGCTGTGGCTGCGGCTCCTACTACTGCTGTTGCTGCTACTGTTGTGCC
>OV702290.1:287199931-287202431 GCA_916181665.1 Avena sativa
TACTGATGTTGCTGCTATTGTTGCTGCTGCTCCTACTACTGCTGCTGCTGTTGCTGCTACTTCTACTACTACTACTGCTACTGCTGATACTACTACTGCTACTGCTGCTAGTGCTGCTACTACTGCTTTCTGCTACTACTACTACTACTGCTGCTACTACTACTACTGTTGCTGCTGCTACTGCTACTGCTACTACTGCTGCTACTACTACTATTGTTGTTGCTGCTACTGCTACTGCTACTGCCAATGCTAGTACTACTACTATTGCTACTACTACTGCTACTTTTACTACTACTACTGCTGCTACAACAACTACTACTGCTGCTACTACTACTACTGCTACTACTCCTCCTCCTCCTACTCCTACTCCTACTCCTACTATTACTACTACTACTACTACTACTACTACTACTACTACTACTACTACAACTACTACAGCACTACTGCTACTACTACTATTACTACTACTGCTACTACTGCTACAACTACTATTGTTATTGCTGCTACTACTATTGCTGCTACTGCTACTACTACTACTACTACTGTTGCTGCTACTACTACTGCTGCTGCTGCTCCTACTGCTACTACTACTACTGCTGCTGCTGTTGCTGCTACTACTACTTCGGCTGCTGCTGCTACTGCTACTGCTGCTGCTACTACTACTGCCACTACTACTACTACCACTACTACTACGACTACTACTACTACTACTACTACTACTACTACTACTACTACTACTACTGCTACTACTGCTACTACTGCTACTACTACTGCTGCTGCTACTACTACTACTACTACTGCTGCTGTGGCTGCGGCTCCTACTACTGCTGTTGCTGCTGCTGTTGTGCCTACTACTGTTGCCGCTGTTGCTGCTACTGGTACTACTACTACAATTGCTACTGCTACTGCTGCTGCTACTACTGCTGTTGCTGCTACTACTGCTACTACTGCTAGTGCTGCTACTACTGGTACTACTGGTACTACTACTGATGCTGCTGCTGGTACTGCTACTACTACTACTATTGCTACTTCTACTGCTACTACTACTGCTACTGGTACTACTACTACTGTTGCTGCTACTACTGCTTCTGCTACTACTACTACTGCTACAACTAGTGCTGTTGTTGCTGCTTGTCCGACTACTGTTGTTGCTGCTATTCCTACTACTGTTGTTGTTCCTGCTACTACTACTACTACTACTACTACTGCTACTACTACTACTGCTACTGCTGCTGCTACTAATGCTGCTGCTACTACTATTGCTACTACTGCTACTACTGGTACTGGTACTGCTACTGGTACTGCTAGTGCTGCTGCTACTATTGCTACTAATGCTACTACTGCTACTATTGCTACTACTGCTGCTGGTACTGCTACTGCTACTACTGCTACTTCTACTACTACTGCTACTGCTACTGCTACTGCTACTACTACTACTACTATTGCTGCTACTGCTGCTACTGTGGCTACTACCACTACTACTACTACTGCTGCTACTACTGCTACTACTACTACTAATGCTGTTGTTGCTAATACTACTACTACTGCTGCTACTACTACTACTACTACTACTAGTGATGTTGCTGCTATTGTTGCTGCTGCTCCTACTACTGCTGCTGCTGTTGATGCTACTGCTACTACTACTACTACTTCTACTGCTGGTACTACTACTGCTACTACTGCTACTGCTGCTAGTGCTGCTGCTACTGCTACTACTGCTACTGCTGCTACTACTACTACTACTGTCGCTGCTGCTACTGCTACTGCTACTACTGCTGCTACTACTACTATTGTTGCTGCTGCTGCTGCTACTGCTACTGCTACTGCTACTGCTAGTACTACTGCTATTGCTACTACTACTGCTACTTTTACTACTACTACTGCTGCTACAACAACTACTAATGCTGCCACTACTACTACTGCTACTACTCCTCCTCCTCCTACTCCTCCTCCTCCTCCTACTACTACTACTACTACTACTACTACTACTACAGCACTACTGCTACTACTACTATTACTACTACTACTACTACTGCTACAACTACTATTGTTATTACTACTACTACTATTACTACTACTTCTACTATTGTTATTGCTACTACTGCTACTACTACTACTACTGCTACTACTACTACTGCTGTTGCTGCTACTACTACTACTGTTGTTGCTGCTACTACTACTACTACTACTACTACTACTACTACTACTACTACTACTACTACTACTACTACTACTACTACTGCTGCTGCTGCTATTGCTACTACGGGTACTACTACTACTACTACTACTACTACTACTACTACTACTACTACTACTACTACTACTGCTACTGCTGCTATTACTACTGCTGCTGCTGCTCCTACTGCTACTACTACTGCTGCTGCTACTACTACTACTGTTGCTGATGCTACTACTGCACAACTGCTACTGCTGCTACTGCCGCTACTACTACTACTACTACTACTACTACTACTACTACTACTACTACTACTACTACTGC
>OV702290.1:287207431-287209931 GCA_916181665.1 Avena sativa
CTAGTACTACTGCTATTGCTACTGCTACTGCTACTTTTACTACTACTACTGCTGCTACAACAACTACTACTGTTGCTACTACTACTACTTCTACTACTCCTCCTCCTCCTCCTCCTACTACTACTACTACTACTACTACTACTACTACTACTACTACTACTACTACTACTACTACTACTACTACTACTACTACAGTACTACTGCTACTACTACTATTACTACTACTGCTACTACTACTACTACTATTGCTACTACTACTACTGCTACTAATACTGCTACTGCTATTACTACTATTACTACTACTGCTACTACTGCCACTACTACTACTACTACTACTACTACTACTGCTGCTAGTACTACTACTTCTACTACTGCTGCTATTGCTACTTCTACTACTACTACTACTGTTGTTGCTACTACTACTACTGCTGATGCTGCTGCTACTTCTACTACTATTGCTACTGCTACTGCTACTGCTACTACTGGTACTGGTACTACTACTACTGTTGCTGCTACTACTGCTTCTGCTACTAATACTACTGGTACAACTAGTTCTGTTGTTGCTGCTTCTCCTACTACTGTTGTTGCTGCTGTTCCTACTACTGTTGTTGTTGCTGCTACTACTACTGCTACTACTACTGCTACTGCTACTGCTGCTGCTACTACTGCTGCTGCTGCTACTACTACTACTGCTACAGCTGCTAGTGGTGCTACTATTGCTACTACTGCTACTACTAGTACTACTACTGCTGCTGCTACTACTACTGCTGCTGCTATTGCTACTGCTACTTCTGCTACTTCTACTACTACTTCTACTCCTACTGCTACTACTACTGTTGCTGCTACTGCTACTCTGCTACTACTACTGCTACTACTACTGCTACTACTACTGCTGCTACTACTGCTCCTACTGCTACTACTGCTTCTATTGCTACTGCTGCTACTACTATTGCTGCTACTGCTACTACTACTACTACTACTACTACTACTACTACTGCTGCTGTTGCTGCTGCTCCTACTGCTACTACTTCTACTACTGCTGCTGTTGCTGCTACTACTACTGCGGCTGCTGCTGCTACTGCTACTGCTGCTGCTACTACTACTGCCACTACTACTACTACTACTACTACTACTACTACTACTACTACTACTACTACTACTACTACTACAACTACTACTGCTACACCTACTACTGCTGTTGCTGCTACTGCGGCTGCTGCTACTACTACTACTACTACTACAACTACTACTACTACTACTACTACAACTACTACTACTACTACTGTTGCTGCTACTACGACTGCTGCTACTGCTACTACTACTACTGCTACTAGTGCTGCTACTACTGCTACTACTGCTAGTACTGCTACTAATACTGATATTGCTGCTACTACTACTGCTGCTGCTACTGCTACTAATACTGCTACTGCTACTGCTACTACTTCTGCTTCTGCTACTACTACTACTACTACTACTACTACTACTACTACTGCTACTACTACTACTACAGCTGCTTCTCCTACGACTGTTCTTGCTGTTGCTGCTGTTCCTACTACTGTTGTTGTTGTTGTTGCTGCTACTGCTACTACTACTACTACTACTTCTACTGGTACTGGTACTACTACTACTGTTGCTGCCACTACTGCTTCTGCTACTATTACTACTACTACTGCTACAACTAGTGCTGCTGTTGCTGCTTCTCCTACTATTGTTGTTGCTGCTGTTCCTACTACTGCTGTTGTTGCTGCTACTACTACTGCTACTACTACTACTGCTACTGCTACTGCTGCTACTACTGCTGCTGCTGCTACTACTGTTACAACTGCTACAGCTGTTAGTGCTGCTACTATTGCTACTACTGCTACTACTACTGCTGCGGCTACTACTACTGTTGCTGCTATTGCTACTGCTACTGCTGCTACTTCTACTACTACTGCTACTACTACTACTACTACTACTACTACTGCTGTTGTTGCTGCTACTACTACTGCGGCTGCTGCTGCTACTGCTACTGCTGCTGCTACTACTACTGCCACTACTACTACTACTACTACTACTACTACTACTACTACTACTACTACTACTACAACTACTACTGCTACACCTACTACTGCTGTTGCTGCTACTGCTACTGCGGCTGCTGCTACTACTACTACTACTACTACAACTACTACTACTACGACAACTACTACTACTACTACTACTACTGCTGCTGCTACTACGACTGCTGCTACTGCTACTACTACTACTACTACTACTACTAGTGCTGCTACTACTGCTACTACTGCTAGTACTGCTACTAATACTGATATTGCTGCTACTACTACTGCTGCTGCTACTGCTACTAATACTGCTACTGCTACTGCTACTACTGTTGCTGCTACTACTTCTGCTTCTGCTACTACTACTACTACTACTACTACTACTAGTACTACTACTACTACTACTACTACTACTACTACTACTACTACTACTACTACTACTACTACTACTACAGTAC
>OV702290.1:287219931-287222431 GCA_916181665.1 Avena sativa
ACTGCTACTTCTACTGGTACTGGTACTACTACTACTGTTGCTGCCACTACTGCTTCTGCTACTATTACTACTACTACTGCTACAACTAGTGCTGCTGTTGCTGCTTCTCCTACTATTGTTGTTGCTGCTGTTCCTACTACTGCTGTTGTTGCTGCTACTACTACTGCTACTACTACTACTGCTACTGCTACTGCTGCTACTACTGCTGCTGCTGCTACTACTGTTACAACTGCTACAGCTGTTAGTGCTGCTACTATTGCTACTACTGCTACTACTACTGCTGCGGCTACTACTACTGTTGCTGCTATTGCTACGGCTACTGCTGCTACTTCTACTACTACTGCTACTACTAGTGCTACTACTACAGGTACTACTACTGTTGCTTCTACTGTTGCTACTGCTGCTACTACTACTGCTACTACTACTACTGCTACTACTACTGCTACTACTACTGCTGCTACTACTGCTCCTACTACTACTACTGCTGCTACTACTGCTGCTATTGCTACTGTTGCTGCTACTATTGCTGCTACTGCTCTTACTACTACTGCTGCTGCTGCTACTACTACTACTGCCGCTGCTCCTACTGCTACTACTACTACTACTACTACTACTACTACTACTACTACTGCGGCTGCTGCTGCTACTGCTACTGCTGCTGCTACTACTACTGCTACTACTACTACTGCTACTGCTACTGCGGTTGCTGCTACTACTACTACTACTGCTCCTACTACTGCTAATGCTACTACTACTGCTGCTGCTGCTACTACTCCTACTACTTCTACTGCTGCTAGTGCTGCTACTACTACTACTACTACTACTACTACTAGTACTGCTAGTACTGCTACTAATACTGATATTGCTGCTACTACTACTGCTGCTGCTACTGCTACTGCTACTGCTACTGGTACTGGTACTAGTACTACTACTGGTACTAGTACTACTACTGTTGCTGCTACTACTTCTTCTGCTGCTATTGCTGCTACTACTACTACTACTGCTACTACTACTGTTGTTGCTTCTCCTACTACTGTTGTTGCTGCTGTTCCTACTACTGCTGATGTTGTTGCTGCTACTGCTACTCCTACTAATACTACTGCTACTGCTACTGCTGCTACTAGTACTGCTACTATTACTGTTGTTGATGCTACTGCTGCTAATACTACTACTACTGCTACTACTGCTACTATTACTAATACTACTACTACTGTTGCTGCTTCTATTGCTACTGCTGCTGCTGCTACTACTACTACTACTACTACTACTACTACTACTTCTGCTGCTGCTATTGCTGCTGCTCCTACTACTACTGTTGTTGCTGCTGCTCCTACTATTGATGCTGTTGTTGCTGCTACTACTGCTACTACTACTACTACTACTATTGCTACTACTACTGATGTTGCTGCTGCTACTGCTACTACTACTATAGCTACTACTAATAATACTGTTACTGCTACTGCTACTACTGCTACTGCTACTTCTACTACTACTGCTGCTACTACTACTACTACTACTGCTACTGCTGCTGCTGCTGCTACTACTACTCCTGCTGCTACTGCTACTACTGCTGCTGCTGCTACTGCTGTTGCTTCTGCTACTGCTGCTACTACTACTACTACTGGTAATACTACTACTGTTGTTGCTACTGCTGCTACTACTACTGCTACTACTACTGCTATTACTACTACTACTGCTACTACTGCTACTACTACTACTACAGATACTACTACTATTAGTACTACTGCTGCTATTGCTACTGCTACTACTACTACTACTGCTGCTGCTGCAACTACTAGTACTACTGCTGCTGCTCCTACTGCTACTGCTACTACTACTACTACTGCTACTACTACTATGGCTGCTGCTACTACTGCTACTACTATTGCTGTTGGTGTTGTTGCTGCTCCTACTACTGCTGCTGCTGTTGCTGCTACTGCTACTACTACTGCTATTGTTGCTGCTACTACTACTGCGGCTGCTGCTACTACTACTACTAGTACTACTACTACTACTACTACTACTACTACTACTACTACTGCTGCCGCTACTACGACTGCTGCTACTGCTACTACTCCTACTACTGCTACTACTGCTAGTACTGCTACTAATACTGATATTGCTGCTACTACTACTGCTGCTGCTACTGCTACTACTACTGCTACTGCTACTGCTACTACTGTTGCTGCTACTACTTCTTCTTCTGCTACTGCTACTACTACTACTACTGCTACTACTACTACTACTACTACTACTGCTGCTTCAACTACGACTGTTCTTGCTGTTGCTGCTGCTCCTACTACTGTTGTTGTTGTTGCTGCTACTGCTACTACTACTACTGCTACTGCTACTGGTACTGGTACTACTACTACTGTTGCTGCCACTACTGCTTTTTCTACTACTACTACTACTACTACTGCTACAACTAGTGTTGCTGTTGCTGCTTCTCCTACTACTGTTGTTGCTGTTGTTCCTACTACTGCTGTTGTTGCTGCCACTA
>OV702290.1:287232431-287237431 GCA_916181665.1 Avena sativa
TACTACTGGTACTACTACTACTACTGTTGTTGCTGCTACTACTACTGTTGTTGCTGCTACTACTACTACTACTACTACTACTACTACTGCTGCTGCTATTGCTACTACTACTACTACTGCTGCTACTACTACTACTACTACTACTACTACTACTACTGCTGCTATTACTACTGCTGCTGCTGCTCCTACTGCTACTACTACTACTGCTGCTGCTACTACTACTGTTGCTGATGCTACTACTGCACTACTACTACTGCTGCTACTGCCGCTACTACTGCTGCTGCTACTGCTGCTACTACTACTACTACTACTACTACTGCTATTGCTACTGGTACTACTACTACTACCGTTGCTGCTACTACTACTACTACTACTACTACTACTACTACTACTACTACTACGACTATTACTACTACTACTACTACTACTTCTACTACTACTACTGTTGCTGCTGCTGTTGCTGCTGCTCCTACTACTGCTGCTGTTGCTGCAACTGGTACTACTACTACTACTGCTGCTGCTACTACTACTGCTACTGCTGTTAGTGCTGCTACTACTGCTACTACTACTACTACTACTGTTGTTGCTGCTACTGCTACTGCTAGTACTACTGCTATTGCAACTGCTACTCCTACTTTTACTACTACTACTACTGCTACTACAACTACTTCTACTGCTGCTACTACTACTACTACTACTACTACTACTACTACTCCTACTACTACTATTACTACTACTGCTACTACTACTACTACTATTGTTATTGCTACTACTGCTACTACTACTACTGCTACTACTACTACTATTGTTATTGCTACTACTACTACTGTTGTTGTTGCTGCTACTACTACTACTACTACTACTACTACTACTACTACTACTACTACTACTGTTGCTGCTACAGCTACTGCTACTACTACTAATACTACTACTACTACTACCGCTACTACTGCTACTGTTGTTGCTACTACTGCTACTGCTACTACTACTGCTACTAATGCTGCTACTGTTATTACTACTACTACTACTACTACTCCTAGTACTGTTGTTGCTGCTGCTGTTGTGCCTACTACTGTTGCCGCTGTTGCTGCTACTGGTACTACTACTACAATTGCTACTGCTACTGCTGCTGCTACTACTGTTGTTGCTGCTACTACTGCTACTATTGCTAGTGCTGCTACTACTGCTACTACTGGTACTACTACTGATGCTGCTGCTACTGCTACTACTACTACTATTGCTACTGCTACTGCTACTGCTACTGGTACTACTACTACTGTTGATGCTACTCCTGCTTCTGCTACTACTACTACTACTAGTACTGCTACAACTAGTGCTGCTGTTGCTGCTTGTCCGACTACTATTGTTGCTGCTATTCCTACTACTGTTGTTGTTGCTGCTACTACAACTACTGCTACTACTACTACTGCTACTGCTACTGCTGCTGCTACTAATGCTGCTGCTGCTACTATTGCTACTACTGCTACTACTGGTACTGGTACTGCTACTGGTACTGCTACTACTGCTGCTACTATTGCTACTACTACTACTAATGCTACTACTGCTACTATTGCTACTACTGCTGCTGGTACTGCTACTGCTGCTACTTCTACTACTACTGCTACTGCTACTACTACTGGTACTACTACTACTGTTGCTGCTACTGCTGCTACTGCCGCTACTACCACTGCTACTATTACTACTACTGCTGCTGTTGTTGCTAATACTACTACTACTTCTGCTACTACTACTACTACTGTTGTTGCTGCTATTGTTCCTGCTATTGTTCCTGCTGCTCCTACTACTGCTGCTGCTGTTGCTGCTACTTCTACTACTACTACTACTACTCCTACTACTGCTGCTGTTATTGCTGTTACTACTACTACTACTACTACTCCTCCTAGTACTGTTGTTGCTGCTGCTGTTGTGCCTACTACTGTTGCCGCTGTTGCTGCTACTGGTACTACTACTACAATTGCTACTGCTACTGCTGCTGCTACTACTGTTGTTGCTGCTACTATTGCTACTATTGCTAGTGCTGCTACTACTGCTACTACTGGTACTACTACTGATGCTGCTGCTACTACTACTACTACTATTGCTACTGCTACTGCTACTGGTATTACTACTACTGTTGCTGCTACTACTGCTTCTGCTACTACTACTACTAGTAGTACTGCTACAACTAGTGCTGCTGTTGCTGCTTGTCCGACTACTGTTGTTGCTGCTATTCCTACTACTGTAGTTGTTGCTGCTACTACAACTACTGCTACTACTACTACTGCTACTGCTACTGCTGGTGCTACTAATGTTGCTGCTGCTACTATTGCTACTACTTCTACTACTGGTACTGGTACTGCTACTGGTACTGCTACTACTGCTGCTACTATTGCTACTACTGCTACTAATGCTACTACTGCTACTATTGCTACTACTGCTGCTGGTACTGCTACTGCTACTGCTGCTACTTCTACTACTACTGCTACTGCTACTGCTACTACTACTGGTACTACTACTACTATTGCTGCTACTGCCGCTACTACCACTGCTACTACTACTGCTACTACTACTACTGCTGCTGTTGTTGCTAATACTACTACTACTACTTCTGCTACTACTACTACTACTGTTGTTGCTGCTATTGTTCCTGCTGCTCCTACTACTGCTGCTGCTGTTGCTGCTACTGCTACTACTACTACTACTACTACTACTACTGCTAGTGCTGCTACTACTACTGCTACTACTGCTAGTGCTGCTACTACTGCTACTTCTGCTACTACTGCTACTACTACTACTTCTGCTACTACTACTACTACTGTTGTTGCTGCTATTGTTCCTGCTGCTCCTACTACTGCTGCTGCTGTTGCTGCTACTGCTACTACTACTACTACTACTACTACTACTACTACTGCTAGTGCTGCTACTACTACTGCTACTACTGCTAGTGCTGCTAGTGCTGCTACTACTGCTACTTCTGCTACTACTGCTACTACTACTACTTCTGCTACTACTACTACTGTTGCTGCTGCTACTGCTACTGCTACTACTGCTGCTACTACTACTGTTGCTGCTGCTACTGCTACTGCTACTGCTACTGCTAGTACTACTGCTATTGCTACTGCTACTGCTACTTTTACTACTACTAGTACTGCTACAATAACTACTACTGCTTCTACTACTACTGCTACTACTCCTCCTCCTACTACTACTACTACTAGTACTACTACTACTACTACAGTACTACTGCTACTACTACTATTACTACTACTGCTACTACTGTTACTACTACTACTACTATTACTACTACTACTACTACTATTGTTACTGCTACTACTACTACTACTACTGGTACTACTACTACTACTGTTGTTGCTGCTACTACTACTGTTGTTGCTGCTACTACTACTACTACTACTACTACTACTACTGCTGCTGCTATTGCTACTACTACTACTACTGCTGCTACTACTACTACTACTACTACTACTACTACTACTACTGCTGCTATTACTACTGCTGCTGCTGCTCCTACTGCTACTACTACTACTGCTGCTGCTACTACTACTGTTGCTGATGCTACTACTGCACTACTACTACTGCTGCTACTGCCGCTACTACTGCTGCTGCTACTGCTGCTACTACTACTACTACTACTACTGCTATTGCTACTGGTACTACTACTACTACCGTTGCTGCTACTACTACTACTACTACTACTACTACTACTACTACTACTACGACTATTACTACTACTACTACTACTACTTCTACTACTACTACTGTTGCTGCTGCTGTTGCTGCTGCTCCTACTACTGCTGCTGTTGCTGCAACTGGTACTACTACTACTACTGCTGCTGCTACTACTACTGCTACTGCTGTTAGTGCTGCTACTACTGCTACTACTACTACTACTACTGTTGTTGCTGCTACTGCTACTGCTAGTACTACTGCTATTGCAACTGCTACTCCTACTTTTACTACTACTACTACTGCTACTACAACTACTTCTACTGCTGCTACTACTACTACTACTACTACTACTACTACTACTCCTACTACTACTATTACTACTACTGCTACTACTACTACTACTATTGTTATTGCTACTACTGCTACTACTACTACTGCTACTACTACTACTATTGTTATTGCTACTACTACTACTGTTGTTGTTGCTGCTACTACTACTACTACTACTACTACTACTACTACTACTACTACTACTACTACTGTTGCTGCTACAGCTACTGCTACTACTACTAATACTACTACTACTACTACCGCTACTACTGCTACTGTTGTTGCTACTACTGCTACTGCTACTACTACTGCTACTAATGCTGCTACTGTTATTACTACTACTACTACTACTACTCCTAGTACTGTTGTTGCTGCTGCTGTTGTGCCTACTACTGTTGCCGCTGTTGCTGCTACTGGTACTACTACTACAATTGCTACTGCTACTGCTGCTGCTACTACTGTTGTTGCTGCTACTACTGCTACTATTGCTAGTGCTGCTACTACTGCTACTACTGGTACTACTACTGATGCTGCTGCTACTGCTACTACTACTACTATTGCTACTGCTACTGCTACTGCTACTGGTACTACTACTACTGTTGATGCTACTCCTGCTTCTGCTACTACTACTACTACTAGTACTGCTACAACTAGTGCTGCTGTTGCTGCTTGTCCGACTACTATTGTTGCTGCTATTCCTACTACTGTTGTTGTTGCTGCTACTACAACTACTGCTACTACTACTACTGCTACTGCTACTGCTGCTGCTACTAATGCTGCTGCTGCTACTATTGCTACTACTGCTACTACTGGTACTGGTACTGCTACTGGTACTGCTACTACTGCTGCTACTATTGCTACTACTACTACTAATGCTACTACTGCTACTATTGCTACTACTGCTGCTGGTACTGCTACTGCTACTGCTGCTACTTCTACTACTACTGCTACTGCTACTGCTACTACTACTGGTACTACTA
>OV702290.1:287252431-287254931 GCA_916181665.1 Avena sativa
GCTACTAATGCTGCTACTGTTATTACTACTACTACTACTCCTAGTACTGTTGTTGCTGCTGCTGTTGTGCCTACTACTGTTGCCGCTGTTGCTGCTACTGGTACTACTACTACTACAATTGCTACTGCTACTGCTTCTGCTACTACTGTTGTTGCTGCTACTACTGCTACTATTGCTAGTGCTGCTACTACTGCTACTACTGCTACTACTACTAATACTATTGCTACTGCTACTTCTACTGCTACTGCTACTGCTACTGGTATTACTACTACTGTTGCTGCTACTACTGCTTCTGCTACTGCTACTACTACTAGTACTGCTATAACTAGTGCTGCTGTTGCTGCTTGTCCGACTACTGTTGTTGCTGCTATTCCTACTACTGTAGTTGTTGCTGCTACTACAACTACTGCTACAACTACTACTGCTACTGCTACAGCTGGTGCTACTAATGCTGCTGCTGCTACTATTGCTACTACTGCTACTACTGGTACTGGTACTGCTACTGGTACTGCTACTACTGCTGCTACTATTGCTACTACTGCTACTAATGCTACTACTGCTACTATTGCTACTACTGCTGCTAGTACTGCTACTGCTACTGCTGCTACTTCTACTACTACTGCTACTGCAACTGCTACTACTACTGGTACTACTACTACTGTTGCTGCTACTGCCACTACTACCACTGCTACTACTACTGCTACTACTACTGCTGCTGTTGTTGCTAATACTACTACTACTACTTCTGCTACTACTACTACTGTTGTTGCTGCTATTGTTCCTGCTGCTCCTACTACTGCTGCTGCTGTTGCTCCTACTGCTACTACTACTACTACTACTACTACTACTGCTAGTGCTGCTACTACTACTGCTACTACTGCTAGTGCTGCTAGTGCTGCTACTACTGCTACTTCTGCTACTACTGCTACTACTACTGCTTCTGCTACTATTACTACTGTTGCTGCTGCTACTGCTACTGCTACTACTGCTGCTACTACTACTGTTGCTGCTGCTACTGCTACTGCTACTGCTAGTACTACTGCTATTGCTACTGCTACTGCTACTTTTACTACTACTAGTACTGCTACAATAACTACTACTGCTTCTACTACTACTGCTACTACTCCTCCTCCTCCTACTACTACTACTAGTACTACTACTACTACTACTACAGTACTACTGCTACTACTACTATTACTACTACTGCTACTACTGTTACTACTCCTACTACTATTACTACTACTACTATTGTTACTGCTACTACTACTACTACTACTACTACTACTACTACTGGTACTACTACTACTACTGTTGTTGCTGCTACTACTACTACTACTACTACTGCTGCTGCTATTGCTACTACTACTACTACTGCTGCTACTACTACTACTACTGCTATTACTACTGATGCTGCTGCTCCTACTGCTACTACTACTACTGCTGCTACTACTACTACTATTGCTGATGCTACTACTGCACTACTACTACTGCTGCTACTGCCGCTACTACTGCTGCTGCTACTGCTGCTACTACTACTACTACTACTACTACTACTGCTATTGCTACTGCTACTACTACTACTACCGTTGCTGCTACTACTACTAGTACTACTACTACTACGACTATTACTACTACTACTACTTCTACTACTACTACTATTAATGCTGTTGTTGCTGCTGCTCCTACTACTGCTGCTGTTGCTGCAACTGGTACTACTACTACTACTACTGCTACTGTTGTTAGTGCTGCTACTACTGCTACTACTGCTACTACTACTACTGCTGTTGCTGCTGCTGCTACTGCTAGTACTACTGCTATTGCTACTGCTACTCCTACTTTTACTACTACTACTGCTGCTACTACAACTACTACTACTGCTGCTACTACTACTACTACTACTACTACTACTGCTACTACTACTATTACTACTACTGCTACTACTACTACTACTATTGTTATTGCTACTACTGCTACTACTACTACTGCTACTACTACTACTATTGTTATTGCTACTACTACTACTGTTGTTGTTGCTGCTACTACTACTACTACTACTACTACTACTACTGTTGCTGCTACAGCTACTGCTACTACTACTACTACTACCGCTACTACTGCTACTGTTGTTGCTACTACTGCTACTGCTACTACTACTGCTACTAATGCTGCTACTGTTATTACTACTACTACTACTCCTAGTACTGTTGTTGCTGTTGCTGTTGTGCCTACTACTGTTGCCGCTGTTGCTGCTACTGGTACTACTACTACAATTGCTACTGCTACTGCTTCTGCTACTACTGTTGTTGCTGCTACTACTGCTACTATTGCTAGTGCTGCTACTACTGCTACTACTGATACTACTACTGATGCTGCTGCTACTGCTACTACTACTACTATTGCTACTGCTACTTCTACTGCTACTGCTACTGCTACTGGTATTACTACTACTGTTGCTGCTACTACTGCTTCTGCTACTACTACTACTACTAGTACTGCTATA
>OV702290.1:287367431-287369931 GCA_916181665.1 Avena sativa
CTACTACTACTTCTACTACTGCTGCTATTGCTACTGCTACTACTACTACTACTACTGTTGTTGCTACTACTAGTACTGCTGATGCTGCTGCTCCTACTGCTCCTACTGCTACTTCTACTACTATTGCTACTGCTACTGCTACTACTGGTACTGGTACTACTACTACTGTTGCTGCTACTACTGCTTCTGCTACTACAACTACTGGTACAACTAGTTCTGCTGTTTCTGCTTCTCCTACTACTGTTGTTGCTGCTGTTCCTACTACTGTTGTTGTTGCTGCTACTACTACTACTACTACTACTACTACTACTACTACTACTGCTACTGCTACTGCTGCTGCTACTACTGCTGCTGCTGCTACTACTACTACTACTGCCACAGCTGCTAGTGCTACTACTATTGCTACTACTGCTACTACTAGTACTACTACTGCTGCTGCTACTACTACTGCTGCTGCTATTGCTACTGCTACTGCTGCTACTTCTACTACTACTTCTACTCCTACTGCTACTACTACTGTTGTTGCTACTGCTGCTACTGCTGCTACTACTACTACTACTACTACTCCTACTACTACTGCTGCTACTACTGCTCCTACTGCTTCTATTGCTACTGCTGCTACTACTATTGCTGCTACTGCTACTACTACTACTACTACTACTACTACTACTACTACTACTACTACTACTACTACTACTACTACTACTACTACTACTACTGTTGCTGCTACTACTACTTCTGCTGCTGCTCCTACTGCTACTACTACTACTACTGCTGCTGTTGCTGCGACTACTACTTCGGCTGCTGCTGCTACTGCTACTGCTGCTGCTACTACTACTGCCACTACTACTACTACTACTACTTCTACTACTGCTGCTGGTACTACTACTACTGCTGCTACTACTGCTACAATACTACTGCTACTACTACTATTACTACTACTGCTACTACTACTACTACTACTACTATTGCTACTACTACTATGGCTACTAATGCTGCTACTGCTATTACTACTATTACTACTACTGCTACTACTGCTACTACTACTACTACTACTACTACTACTACTACTACTGCTGCTACTACTACTACTTCTACTACTGCTGCTATTGCTACTGCTACTACTACTACTACTACTACTACTACTACTACTACTACTACTACTACTACTACTGTTGTTGCTACTACTACTACTGCTGATGCTGCTGCTCCTACTGCTCCTACTGCTACTTCTACTACTATTGCTACTGCTACTGCTACTGCTACTACTGGTACTGGTACTACTACTACTGTTGCTGCTACTACTGCTTCTGCTACTACAACTACTGGTACAACTAGTTCTGCTGTTGCTGCTTCTCCTACTACTGTTGTTGCTGCTGTTCCTACTACTGTTGTTGTTGCTGCTACTACTACTACTACTGCTACTGCTACTGCTGCTGCTGCTACTACTGCTGCTGCTGCTACTACTACTACTACTGCCACAGCTGCTAGTGCTGCTACTATTGCTACTACTGCTACTACTAGTACTACTACTGCTGCTGCTACTAGTACTGCTGCTGCTACTACTATTGCTGCTACTGCTACTACTACTACTACTGTTGCTGCTACTACTACTGCTGCTGCTGCTCCTACTACTACTACTACTACTACTGCTGCTGCTGCTGTTGCTGCTACTACTACTTCGGCTGCTGCTGCTACTGCTACTGCTGCTGCTACTACTACTGCTGCTGCTACTACTACTGCTACTTCTGCTAGTGCTGCTACTACTGCTACTACTGCTACTACTATTGCTGCTACTGCTACTACTACTATTGCTGCTACTGCTACTTCTACTACTACTACTACTGCTGCTACTGCTACTACTACTGCTACTGGTACTACTACTGCTGCTACTACTACTACTACTACTACTACTGCTGTGGCTGCTGCTCCTACTACTGCTGTTGCTGCTGCTGTTGTGCCTACTACTGTTGCCGCTGTTGCTGCTACTACTACTACTACTACAATTGCTACTGCTACTACTGCTGCTACTACTGCTGTTGCTGCTACTACTGCTACTACTGCTAGTGCTGCTACTACTGCTACTACTAGTACTACTACTGATGCTGCTGCTACTGCTACTACTCCCACTATTTCTACTGCTACTACTACAGCTACTGCTGCTGGTACTACTACTACTGTTGCTGCTACTACTGCTTCTGCTACTACTACTACTACTACTACTACTACTACTGCTACAACTAGTGCTGTTGTTTCTGCTTGTCTGACTACTGTTGTTGCTGCTATTCCTACTACTGTTGTTGCTGCTACTACTACTACTGCTACTACTACTACTGCTACTGCTACTGCTACTGCTGCTGCTACTAATGCTGCTGCTACTATTGCTACTACTGCTACTACTGGTACTGCTACTGGTATTGCTACTGCTGCTGCTACTATTGCTGCTGCTACTACTATTGCTGCTACTGCTACTACTACTACTACTGCTGCTGTTGCTGCT
>OV702290.1:287372431-287382431 GCA_916181665.1 Avena sativa
CTGCTACTACTGCTTTTGCTACTACAACTACTGGTACAACTAGTTCTGCTGTTGCTGCTTCTCCTACTACTGTTGTTGCTGCTGTTCCTACTACTGTTGTTGTTGTTGCTACTACTACTACTACTACTGCTACTGCTACTGCTGCTTCTACTACTACTACTACTACTGCCACAGCTGCTAGTGCTGCTACTATTGCTACTACTGCTACTACTAGTACTACTACTACTGCTGCTACTACTAATGCTGCTGCTATTGCTACTGCTACTGCTGCTACTTCTACTACTACTTCTACTCCTACTGCTACTACTACTGTTGTTGCTACTGCTGCTACTGCTACTACTACTACTACTACTACTACTACTCCTACTACTACTACTGCTACTACTGCTTCTATTGCTACTGCTGCTACTACTATTGCTGCTACTGCTACTACTACTACTACTACTACTACTACTGTTGCTGCTACTACTACTGCTGCTGCTGCTCCTACTGCTACTATTACTACTACTACTGCTGCTACTACTACTTCGGCTGCTGCTGCTACTGCTACTGCTGCTGCTACTACTACTGCCACTACTACTACTACTACTTCTACTACTACTACTACTACTACTACTACTACTACTACTGCTACTGCTACAATACTACTGCTACTACTACTATTACTACTACTGCTACTACTACTACTACTACTACTACTACTACTACTACTACTACTACTATTGCTACTACTACTACTGCTACTAATGTTGCTACTGCTATTACTACTATTACTACTACTGCTACTACTGCTACTACTACTACTACTGCTGCTACTACTACTACTACTTCTACTACTGCTGCTATTGCTACTGCTACTACTACTACTACTGCTCCTACTACTACTACTACTACTACTACTGTTGTTGCTACTACTACTACTGCTGATGCTGCTGCTCCTACTGCTCCTACTGCTACTTCTACTACTATTGCTACTGCTACTGCTACTACTACTGCTACTGGTACTACTACTACTGTTGCTGCTACTACTACTTCTGCTACTACAACTACTGGTACAACTAGTTCTGCTGTTGCTGCTTCTCCTACTACTGTTGTTGCTGCTGTTCCTACTACTGTTGTTGTTGCTGCTACTACTACTACTACTACTGCTACTGCTACTGCTGCTGCTACTACTGCTGCTGCTGCTACTACTACTACTACTACTACTACTGCCACAGCTGCTAGTGCTGCTACTATTGCTACTACTGCTACTACTAGTACTACTACTGCTGCTACTACTACTACTGCTGCTGCTATTGCTACTGCTACTGCTGCTACTTCCACTACTACTTCTACTCCTACTGCTACTACTACTGTTGTTGCTACTGCTGCTACTGCTGCTACTACTACTGCTACTACTACTCCTACTACTACTGCTGCTACTACTGCTCCTACTGCTACTACTGCTTCTATTGCTACTGCTGCTACTACTATTGCTGCTACTGCTACTACTACTACTACTACTACTGTTGCTACTACTACTACTGCTGCTGCTACTCCTACTGCTACTACTACTACTGCTGCTGTTGCTGCAACTACTACTTCGGCTGCTGCTACTACTACTGCCACTACTACTACTACTACTACTTCTACTACTACTACTACTACTACTACTACTACTACTACTACTACTACTACTACTACTACTACTACTACTACTACTACTGCTACTACTGCTACAATACTACTTCTACTACTACTATTACTACTACTGCTACTACTACTACTACTACTACTACTACTACTACTACTACTACTACTACTACTATTGCTACTACTACTGCTACTAATGCTGCTACTGCTATTACTACTATTACTACTACTGCTACTACTGCTACTACTACTACTACTACTACTACTGCTGCTACTACTACTACTACTTCTACTACTGCTGCTATTGCTACTGCTACTACTACTACTACTACTACTACTACTACTACTGTTGTTGCTACTACTACTACTGCTGAGGCTGCTGCTCCTACTGCTCCTACTGCTACTGCTACTGCTACTGCTACTGCTACTGCTACTGCTACTGCTACTACTGGTACTGGTACTACTACTACTGTTGCTGCTACTACTGCTTCTGCTACTACAACTACTGGTACAACTAATTCTGCTGTTGCTGCTTCTCCTACTACTGTTGTTGCTGCTGTTCCTACTACTGTTGTTGTTGCTGCTACTACTACTACTGCTGCTACTGCTACTGCTGCTGCTACTACTGCTGCTGCTACTACTACTACTACTACTACTACTACTACTGCCACAGCTGCTAGTGCTGCTACTATTGCTACTACTGCTACTACTAGTACTACTACTGCTGCTGCTACTACTAATGCTGCTGCTATTGCTACTGCTACTACTGCTACTTCTACTACTACTTCTATTCCTATTGCTACTACTACTGTTGTTGCTACTGCTGCTACTGCTGCTACTACTACTACTACTACTACTCCTACTACTACTGCTGCTACTACTGCTCCTACTGCTACTACTGCTTCTATTGCTACTGCTGCTACTACTATTGCTGCTACTGCTACTACTACTACTACTACTACTGTTGCTGCTACTACTGCTGCTGCTGCTCCTACTGCTACTATTACTAATACTACTGCTGCTGTTGCTGCTACTACTACTTCGGCTGCTGCTGCTACTGCTACTGCTGCTGCTACTACTACTGCCACTACTACTACTACTACTACTTCTACTACTACTACTACTACTACTACTACTACTACTACTACTGCTACAATACTACTGCTACAATACTACTGCTACTACTACTATTACTACTACTGCTACTACTACTACTACTACTACTACTACTACTACTACTACTACTACTACTACTACTACTACTACTACTACTACTACTACTGCTACTACTACTACTGCTACTAATGCTGCTACTGCTATTACTACTATTACTACTACTGCTACTACTGCTACTACTACTACTACTACTACTGCTGCTACTACTACTACTACTTCTAGTACTGCTGCTATTGCTACTGCTACTACTACTACTACTACTACTACTACTACTACTGTTGTTGCTACTACTACTGCTGATGCTGCTGCTCCTACTGCTTCTACTGCTACTTCTACTACTATTGCTACTGCTACTGCTACTGCTACTACTGGTACTGGTACTACTACTACTGTTGCTGCTACTACTGCTTCTGCTACTACAACTACTGGTACAACTAGTTCTGCTGTTGCTGCTTCTCCTACTACTGTTGTTGCTGCTGTTCCTACTACTGTTGTTGTTGCTGCTACTACTACTACTACTGCTACTGCTACTGCTGCTGCTACTACTGCTGCTGCTGCTACTACTACTACTACTGCCACAGCTGCTAGTGCTGCTACTATTGCTACTACTGCTACTACTAGTACTACTACTGCTGCTGCTACTACTACTGCTGCTGCTATTGCTACTGCTACTGCTGCTACTTCTACTACTACTTCTACTCCTACTGCTACTACTACTGTTGTTGCTACTGCTGCTACAACTACTGCTACTACTACTCCTACTACTACTGCTGCTACTACTGCTCCTACTGCTACTACTTCTTCTATTGCTACTGCTGCTACTACTATTGCTGCTACTGCTACTACTACTACTACTACTACTACTACTACTACTACTACTACTACTACTACTACTACTACTACTACTACTATTGCTGCTACTACTACTGCTGCTGCTGCTCCTACTGCTACTACTACTACTACTGCTGCTGTTGCTGCAACTACTACTTCGGCTGCTGCTGCTACTGCTACTGCTGCTGCTACTACTACTGCCACTACTACTACTACTACTACTACTTCTACTACTACTACTACTACTACTACTACTACTACTACTACTACTACTACTACTACTACTACTGCTACTACTGCTACAATACTACTGCTACTACTACTATTACTACTACTGCTACTACTACTACTACTACTACTACTATTGCTACTACTACTGCTACTAATGCTGCTACTGCTATTACTACTATTACTACTACTGCTACTACTACTACTACTACTACTACTACTACTACTACTACTACTGCTGCTACTACTACTACTTCTACTACTGCTGCTATTGCTACTGCTACTACTACTACTACTACTACTACTGTTGTTGCTACTACTACTACTGCTGATGCTGCTGCTCCTACTGCTCCTACTGCTACTTCTACTACTATTGCTACTGCTACTGCTACTGCTACTGCTACTACTGGTACTGGTACTACTACTACTGTTGCTGCTACTACTGCTTCTGCTACTACAACTACTGGTACAACTAGTTCTGTTGTTGCTGCTTCTCCTACTACTGCTGTTGCTGCTGTTCCTACTACTGTTGTTGTTGCTGCTACTACTACTACTACTACTACTACTACTGCTACTGCTACTGCTGCTGCTACTACTGCTGCTGCTGCTACTACTACTACTACTGCCACAGCTGCTAGTGCTGCTACTATTGCTACTACTGCTACTACTAGGACTACTACTGCTGCTGCTACTACTACTGCTGCTGCTATTGCTACTGCTACTGCTGCTACTTCTACTACTACTTCTACTCCTACTGCTACTACTACTGTTGTTGCTACTGCTGCTACTGCTGCTACTACTACTGCTACTACTACTCCTACTACTACTGCTGCTACTCCTGCTCCTACTGCTACTACTGCTTCTATTGCTACTGCTGCTACTACTATTGCTGCTACTGCTACTACTACTACTACTACTACTGTTGCTGCTACTACTACTGCTGCTGCTGCTCCTACTGCTACTACTACTACTACTGCTGTTGCTGCTACTACTACTTCGGCTGCTGCTGCTACTGCTACTGCTGCTGCTACTACTACTGCCACTACTACTACTACTACTACTACTACTAGTACTACTACTACTGCTACTACTGCTACTACTGCTACTACTACTACTGCTACTACTACCAGTACTACTACTACTACTACTGCTGCTGTGGCTGCGGCTCCTACTACTGCTGTTGCTGCTACTGTTGTGCCTACTACTGTTGCCGCTGTTGCTGCTACTGGTACTACTACTACAATTGCTACTGCTACTGCTGCTGCTACTACTGCTGTTGCTGCTACAACTGCTACTACTGCTAGTGCTGCTACTACTGCTACTACTGGTACTACTACTGATGCTGCTGCTACTACTACTACTACTACTACTATTGCTACTGCTACTGCTACTGGTACTGGTACTACTACTACTGTTGCTGCTACTACTGCTTCTGCTACTACTACTACGGCTACAACTAGTGCTGCTGTTGCTGCTTGTACGACTACTGTTGTTGCTGCTATTCCTACTACTGTTGTTGTTGCTGCTACTACTACTACTACTACTACTACTACTGCTACTGCTACTGCTGCTGCTACTTATGCTGCTGCTGCTACTATTGCTACTACTGCTACTACTGGTACTAGTACTGCTGCTGCTACTATTGCTACTACTGCTACTATTGCTACTAATGCTACTACTGCTACTATTGCTACTACTGCTGCTGGTACTGCTACTGCTACTGCTGCTACTTCTACTACTACTGCTACTGCTACTGCTACTACTACTGGTACTACTACTACTATTGCTGCTACTGCTGCTACTGCCGCTACTACCAGTGCTACTACTACTACTACTACTACTACTACTACTACTACTACTACTACTACTACTACTACTACTACTGCTGCTGTTGTTGCTAATACTACTACTACTACTGCTGCTACTACTACTACTACTGATGTTGCTGCTATTGTTGCTGCTGCTCCTACTACTGCTGCTGCTGTTGCTGCTACTGCTACTACTACTACTACTGCTACTGCTGCTACTACTACTGCTACTACTGCTACTGCTGCTAGTGCTGCTACTACTGCTACTACTGCTACTGCTGCTACTACTACTGCTGCTGCTACTACTACTACTGTTGCTGCTGCTACTGCTACTGCTACTACTGCTAGTACTACTACTATTGTTGCTGCTGCTACTGCTACTGCTACTGCTAGTACTACTGCTATTGCTACTACTACTGCTACTTTTACTACTACTGCTGCTACTACTACTACTGCTACTCCTACTCCTCCTACTCCTACTCCTCCTCCTACTACTACTACTACAACTACTACTACTACTACTACAGCACTACTGCTACTACTACTATTACTACTACTGCTACTACTGCTACAACTACTACTACTATTACTACTACTACTACTATTGTTATTGCTACTACTGCTACTACTACTACTACTGCTACTACTACTACTGTTGTTGCTGCTACTACTACTACTGTTGTTGCTGCTACTACTACTACTACTACTACTACTACTACTACTACTACTACTACTACTACTGCTGCTGCTGCTATTGCTACTACGGCTACTACTACTACTACTACTACTGCTACTACTACTACTACTACTACTACTGCTACTGCTGCTATTACTACTGCTGCTGCTGCTCCTACTGCTACTACTACTACTGCTGCTACTACTACTACTACTGCTACTACTACTGCTACTGCTACTACTGCTCCTACTGCTACTACTGCTTCTATTGCTACTGCTGCTACTACTATTGCTGCTACTGCTACTACTACTACTACTACTGTTACTGCTACTACTCCTCCTCCTCCTACTGCTACTCCTACTACTACTACTACTACTACTACTACTGCTACTGCTACTGCTGCTGCTGCTGCTACTATTGCTACTACTGCTACTACTGGTACTGCTACTGCTGCTACTATTGCTACTACTGCTACTATTGCTACTAATGCTACTACTGCTACTATTGCTACTACTGCTACTACTGCTACTGCTGCTACTACTACTACTGTTGCTGCTGCTACTTCTACTGCTACTACTGCTACTACTACTATTGTTGCTGCTGCTGCTACTGCTACTGCTAGTACTACTGCTATTGCTACTACTACTGCTACTTTTACTACTACTACTGCTGCTACTACTACTACTGCTACTACTCCTCCTCCTCCTACTCTTACTCCTACTACTACTACTACTACTACTACTACTACTAGTACTACTACTACTACTACAGCACTACTGCTACTACTACTATTACTACTACTGCTACTACTTCTACAACTACTATTGTTATTACTACTACTACTATTACTACTACTACTACTATTGTTATTGCTACTACTACTACTACTACTATTGTTGCTGCTACTACTACTACTATTGTTGTTGCTGCTACTACTACTACTACTACTACTACTACTACTACTACTACTACTACTGCTGCTATTGCTACTACGGCTACTACTACTACTACTGCTGCTACTACTACTACTACTGCTACTGCTGCTATTACTACTGCTGCTGCTGCTCCTACTGCTACTACTACTGCTGCTGCTACTACTACTAGTGCTGCTACTACTACTTCTACTACTGCTGCTATTGCTACTGCTACTACTACTACTACTACTACTACTACTACTACTACTGTTGTTGCTACTACTACTACAGCTGATGCTGATGCTCCTACTGCTCCTACTGCTACTTCTACTACTATTGCTACTGCTACTGCTACTGCTACTGCTACTACTGGTACTGGTACTACTACTGTTGCTGCTACTACTGCTTCTGCTACTACTACTGGTACAACTAGTTCTGCTGTTGCTGCTTCTCCTACTACTGTTGTTGCTGCTGTTCCTACTACTGTTGTTGTTGCTGCTACTACTACTACTACTACTGCTACTGCTATTGCTGCTGCTACTACTGCTGCTGCTGCTACTACTACTACTACTACTACTACTACTACTACTACTACTACTACTGCCACAGCTGCTAGTGCTGCTACTATTGCTACTACTGCTACTACTAGTACTACTACTGCTGCTGCTACTACTACTGCTGCTGCTATTGCTACTGCTACTGCTGCTACTTCTACTACTGTTGTTGCTACTGCTGCTACTGCGAGTGCTGCTACTACTGCTACTACTGGTACTACTACTGATGCTGCTGCTACTGCTACTACTACTACTATTGCTACTGCTACTGCTACTGGTACTGGTACTACTACTACTGTTGCTGCTACTACTGCTTCTGCTACTACTACTACGGCTACAACTAGTGCTGCTGTTGCTGCTTGTCCGACTACTGTTGTTGCTGCTATTCCTACTACTGTTGTTGTTGCTGCTACTACTACTACTACTACTACTGCTACTGCTACTGCTGCTGCTGCTACTATTGCTACTACTGCTACTACTGGTACTGGTACTGCTACTGCTGCTGCTACTATTGCTACTACTGCTACTATTGCTACTAATGCTACTACTTCTACTATTGCTACTACTGATACTGCTACTGCTGCTACTTCTACTACTACTGCTACTGTTACCACTACTGGTACTACTACTACTATTGCTGCTACTGCTGCTACTGCCGCTACTACCACTGCTACTACTACTACTACTGGTACTGCTACTGCTACTGCTACTGGTAATACTACTACTGTTGATGCTACTACTGCTTCTGCTACTACTACTACTGCTACAACTAGTGTTGCTGTTGCTGCTTGTCCGACTACTGTTGTTGCTGCTATTCCTACTACTGTTGTTGTTGCTGCTATTACTACTACTGCTACTACTACTACTGCTACTACTACTGCTACTGCTGCTGCTACTAATGCTGCTGCTGCTACTATTGCTACTACTGCTACTACTGGTACTGGTACTGCTACTGGTACTGCTACTTCTGCTGCTACTATTGCTACTACTGCTACTATTGCTACTAATGCTACTACTGCTACTATTGCTACTACTGCTACTGCTACTGCTGCTACTTCTACTACTACTACTGGTACTACTACTACTATTGCTGCTACTGCTGCTACTGCCGCTACTACCACTGCTACTACTGCTACTACTACTACTACTAATACTACAACTGCTGTTGTTGGTAATACTACTACTACTACTACTGCTGCTACTACTACTACTACTGATGTTGCTGCTATTGTTGCTGCTGCTCCTACTACTGTTGCTGTTGTTGCTGCTACTGCTACTACTACTACTGCTACTGCTGCTACTACTACTGCTACTACTGCTACTGCTGCTAGTGCTGCTACTACTGCTACTACTGCTACTGCTGCTACTACTACTGCTGCTGCTACTACTACTACTGTTGCTGCTGCTACTGCTACTTCTATTACTGCTGCTACTACTACTATTGTTGTTGCTGCTACTGCTACTGCTACTGCTACTGCTAGTACTACTGCTATTGCTACTACTACTGCTACTTTTACTACTACTACTGCTGCTACAACAACTACTACTGCTGCTATTACTACTACTGCTACTACTCCTCCTCCTCCTACTACTACTCCTACTACTACTACTACAACTGCTGCTACTGCTACTACTGCTGCTGCTGCTACTATTGCTACTACTGCTACTACTGGTACTGCTACTGCTGCTGCTACTATTGCTACTACTGCTACTATTGCTACTAATGCTACTATTGCTACTACTGCTGCTGGTACTGCTACTGCTGCTACTTCTACTACTACTGCTACTGCTACTGCTACTACTACTGGTACTACTACTACTTTTGCTGCTACTGCTGCTACTGCTGCTACTGCCGCTACTACCACTGCTACTACTACTGCTACTACTACTACTACTACTGCTGTTGTTGCTAATACTACTACTAATGCTGCTACTACTACTACTGATGTTGCTGCTATTGTTGCTGCTGCTCCTACTACTGCTGCTGCTGTTGCTGCTACTTCTACTAGTACTACTGCTACTGCTGCTACTACTACTGCTACTGCTGCTAGTGCTGCTACTACTGCTACTACTGCTACTGCTGCTACTACTACTACTGTTGCTGCTGCTACTGCTACTGCTACTACTGCTACTACTACTACTATTGTTGTTGCTGCTACTGCTACTGCTAGTACTACTGCT
>OV702290.1:287392431-287394931 GCA_916181665.1 Avena sativa
CGGCTGCTGCTGCTACTGCTACTATTGCTGCTACTACTACTGCCACTACTACTACTACTACTACTACTACTACTGCTACTACTGCAACTACTGCTACTACTGCTACTGCTGCTACTACTACTACTGCTACTACTACCAGTACTACTACTACTACTGTTGTGGCTGCGGCTCCTACTACTGCTGTTGCTGCTGCTGTTGTGCCTACTACTGTTGCCGCTGTTGCTGCTACTGGTACTACTACTACAATTGCTACTGCTACTACTGCTGTTGCTGCTACTACTGCTACTACTGCTAGTGCTGCTACTACTGCTACTACTGGTACTACTACTGATGCTGCTGCTGCTACTGCTACTACTACTACTACTATTGGTACTGCTACTGCTACTGTTGCTGCTACTACTGCTTCTGCTACTACTACTACTGCTACAACTAGTGCTGCTGTTGCTACTTGTTCGACTACTGTTGTTGCTGCTATTCCTACTACTGTTGTTGTTGCTGCTACTACTGCTCCTGCTACTACTACTACTGCTACTGCTACTGCTGCTGCTACTAATGCTGCTGCTGCTACTATTGCTACTACTGCTACTACTGGTACTGGTACTGCTACTGGTACTGCTACTGCTGCTGCTACTATTGCTACTACTGCTACTATTGCTACTAATGCTACTACTGCTACTATTGCTACTACTGCTGCTGGTACTGCTACTGCTACTGCTGCTACTTCTTCTACTACTGCTACTGCTACTGCTACTACTACTGGTACTACTACTACTATTGCTGCTACTGCTGCTACTGCCACTACTACCACTGCTACTACTACTGCAACTACTACTACTGCTACTACTACTACTACTACTGCTGTTGTTGGTAATACTACTACTACTGCTGCTACTACTACTACTGATGTTGCTGCTATTGTTGCTGCTGCTCCCACTACTGTTGCTGCTGTTGCTGCTACTTCTACTACTACTACTACTGCTAATGCTGCTACTACTATTGCTACTACTGCTACTGCTGCTAGTGCTGCTACTACTGCTACTACTGCTACTACTGCTACTACTGCTACTGCTGCTACTACTACTGCTGCTGCTACTACTACTGTTGCTGCTGCTACTGCTACTGCTACTACTGCTGCTACTACTACTATTGTTGTTGCTGCTACTGCTACTACTACTGCTAGTACTACTGCTATTGCTACTACTACTGCTACTTTTACTACTACTACTACTGCTACAACAACTACTACTGCTGCTACTACTACTACTGCTACTACTCCTCCTCCTACTCCTACTCCTCCTACTACTACTACTACTACAGCACTACTACTACTACTACTATTACTACTACTGCTACTACTGCTACAACTACTATTGTTATTACTACTACTACTATTACTACTACTACTACTATTGTTATTGCTACTACTGCTACTACTACTACCGCTGTTGTTGGAAATACTACTACTACTGCTGCTGCTACTACTACTACTACTGATGTTGCTGCTATTGTTGCTGCTGCTCCTACTACTGCTGCTGCTGTTGCTGCTACTTCTACTACTACTACTACTGCTACTGCTGATACTACTACTGCTACTGCTGCTAGTGCTGCTACTACTGCTACTACTGCTTTCTGCTACTACTACTACTACTGCTGCTACTACTACTACTGTTGCTGCTGCTACTGCTACTGCTACTACTGCTGCTACTACTACTATTGTTGTTGCTGCTACTGCTACTGCTACTGCCAATGCTAGTACTACTACTATTGCTACTACTACTGCTACTTTTACTACTACTACTGCTGCTACAACAACTACTACTGCTGCTACTACTACTACTGCTACTACTCCTCCTCCTCCTACTCCTACTCCTACTCCTACTATTACTACTACTACTACTACTACTACTACTACTACTACTACAGCACTACTGCTACTACTACTATTACTACTACTGCTACTACTGCTACAACTACTATTGTTATTGCTGCTACTACTATTGCTGCTACTGCTACTACTACTACTACTACTGTTGCTGATACTACTACTGCTGCTGCTGCTCCTACTGCTACTACTACTACTGCTGCTGCTGTTGCTGCTACTACTACTTCGGCTGCTGCTGCTACTGCTACTACTGCTGCTACTACTACTGCCACTACTACTACTACCACTACTACTACTACTACTACTACTACTACTACTACTACTACTACTACTACTACTACTACTACTACTACTACTGCTACTACTGCTACTACTGCTACTACTACTGCTGCTGCTACTACTACTACTAATACTGCTGCTGTGGCTGCGGCTCCTACTACTGCTGTTGCTGCTGCTGTTGTGCCTACTACTGTTGCCGCTGTTGCTGCTACTGGTACTACTACTACAATTGCTACTGCTACTGCTGCTGCTACTACTGCTGTTGCTGCTACTACTGCTACTACTGCTAGTGCTGCTACTACTGGTACTACTGGTACTACTACTGATGCTGCTGCTGGT
>OV702290.1:287402431-287407431 GCA_916181665.1 Avena sativa
ACTGCTGTTGCTGCTACTACTACTTCGGCTGCTGCTGCTGCTGCTACTACTACTGCCACTACTACTACTACTACCACTACTACTACTACTACTACTACTACTACTACTACTACTACTACTACTACTACTACTACTACTGCTGCTACTACTACTACTGCTACTACTACCAGTACTACTACTACTACTGCTGCTGTGGCTGTGGCTCCTACTACTGCTGTTGCTGCTGCTGTTGTGCCTACTACTGTTGCCGCTGTTGCTGCTACTGGTACTACTACTACAATTGCTACTGGTACTGCTGCTGCTACTACTGCTGTTGCTGCTACTACTGCTACTACTGCTAGTGCTGCTACTACTGGTACTACTACTGATGCTGTTGCTGGTACTGCTACTACTACTACTATTGCTACTGCTACTGCTACGGGTACTACTACTACTGTTGCTGCTACTACTGCTTCTGCTACTACTACTACTGCTACAACTAGTGCTGTTGTTGCTGCTTGTCCGACTACTGTTGTTGCTGCTATTCCTACTACTGTTGTTGTTGCTGCTAGTACTACTACTGCTACTACTACTACTGGTACTGCTACTGCTGCTGCTACTAATGCTGCTGCTGCTACTATTGCTACTACTGCTACTACTGGTACTGGTACTGCTACTGGTACTGCTACTGCTGCTGCTACTATTGCTACTACTGCTACTAATGCTACTACTGCTACTATTGCTACTACTGCTGCTGGTACTGCTACTGCTACTACTGCTACTTCTACTACTACTGCTACTGCTACTGCTACTACTACTACTGGTACTACTACTACTATTGCTGCTACTGCTGCTACTGCCGCTACTACCACTGCTACTACTACTGCTGCTGTTGTTGCTAATACTACTACTACTACTGCTACTACTACTACTACTGTTGTTCCTGCTGTTGTTGCTGCTGCTCCTACTACTGCTGCTGTTGCTGCTACTGCTACTACTACTACTACTACTACTGCTACTGCTGCTACTACTACTGCTACTACTGCTACTGCTGCTACTGCTTCTACTACTTCTACTACTGCTACTACTACTGCTGCTGCTACTACTACTGTTGCTGCTGCTACTGCTACTGCTACTACTGCTGCTATTACTACTACTGTTGCTGCTGCTACTGCTACTGCTACTGCTAGTACTACTGCTATTGCTACTGCTACTGCTACTTTTACTACTACTACTGCTGCTACAACAACTACTACTGTTGCTACTACTACTACTTCTACTACTCCTCCTCCTACTACTACTACTACTACTACTACTACTACTACTACTACTACTACTACTACTACTACTACAGTACTACTGCTACTACTACTATTACTACTACTGCTACTACTACTACTACTATTGCTACTACTACTACTGCTACTAATACTGCTACTGCTATTACTACTATTACTACTACTGCTACTACTGCCACTACTACTACTACTACTACTACTACTACTACTACTGCTGCTAGTACTACTACTTCTACTACTGCTGCTATTGCTACTTCTACTACTACTACTGTTGTTGCTACTACTACTACTGCTGATGCTGCTGCTACTTCTACTACTATTGCTACTGCTACTGCTACTGCTACTACTGGTACTGGTACTACTACTACTGTTGCTGCTACTACTGCTTCTGCTACTAATACTACTGGTACAACTAGTTCTGTTGTTGCTGCTTCTCCTACTACTGTTGTTGCTGCTGTTCCTACTACTGTTGTTGTTGCTGCTACTACTACTGCTACTACTACTGCTACTGCTACTGCTGCTGCTACTACTGCTGCTGCTGCTACTACTACTACTGCTACAGCTGCTAGTGGTGCTACTATTGCTACTACTGCTACTACTAGTACTACTACTGCTGCTGCTACTACTACTGCTGCTGCTATTGCTACTGCTACTTCTGCTACTTCTACTACTACTTCTACTCCTACTGCTACTACTACTGTTGCTGCTACTGCTACTCTGCTACTACTACTGCTACTACTACTGCTACTACTACTGCTGCTACTACTGCTCCTACTGCTACTACTGCTTCTATTGCTACTGCTGCTACTACTATTGCTGCTACTGCTACTACTACTACTACTACTACTACTACTACTACTACTACTGCTGCTGCTGTTGCTGCTGCTCCTACTGCTACTACTTCTACTACTGCTGCTGTTGCTGCTACTACTACTGCGGCTGCTGCTGCTACTGCTACTGCTGCTGCTACTACTACTGCCACTACTACTACTACTACTACTACTACTACTACTACTACTACTACTACTACTACTACTACTACTACTACTACTACAACTACTACTGCTACACCTACTACTGCTGTTGCTGCTACTGCTACTGCGGCTGCTGCTACTACTACTACTACTACTACAACTACTACTACTACTACTACAACTACTACTACTACTACTGCTGCTGCTACTACGACTGCTGCTACTGCTACTACTACTACTGCTACTAGTGCTGCTACTACTGCTACTACTGCTAGTACTGCTACTAATACTGATATTGCTGCTACTACTACTGCTGCTGCTACTGCTACTAATACTGCTACTGCTACTACTTCTGCTTCTGCTACTACTACTACTACTACTACTACTACTACTACTGCTACTACTACTACTACAGCTGCTTCTCCTACGACTGTTCTTGCTGTTGCTGCTGTTCCTACTACTGTTGTTGTTGTTGTTGCTGCTACTGCTACTACTACTACTACTACTTCTACTGGTACTGGTACTACTACTACTGTTGCTGCCACTACTGCTTCTGCTACTATTACTACTACTACTGCTACAACTAGTGCTGCTGTTGCTGCTTCTCCTACTATTGTTGTTGCTGCTGTTCCTACTACTGCTGTTGTTGCTGCTACTACTACTGCTACTACTACTACTGCTACTGCTGCTACTACTGCTGCTGCTGCTACTACTGTTACAACTGCTACAGCTGTTAGTGCTGCTACTATTGCTACTACTGCTACTACTACTGCTGCGGCTACTACTACTGTTGCTGCTATTGCTACTGCTACTGCTGCTACTTCTACTACTACTGCTACTACTACTACTACTACTACTGCTGTTGCTGCTGCTCCTACTGCTACTACTTCTACTACTGCTGCTGTTGCTGCTACTACTACTGCGGCTGCTGCTGCTACTGCTACTGCTGCTGCTACTACTACTGCCACTACTACTACTACTACTACTACTACTACTACTACTACTACTACTACAACTACTACTGCTACACCTACTACTGCTGTTGCTGCTACTGCTACTGCGGCTGCTGCTACTACTACTACTACTACTACTACAACTACTACTACTACGACAACTACTACTACTACTACTACTACTACTACTGCTGCTGCTACTACGACTGCTGCTACTGCTACTACTACTACTACTACTAGTGCTGCTACTACTGCTACTACTGCTAGTACTGCTACTAATACTGATATTGCTGCTACTACTACTGCTGCTGCTACTGCTACTAATACTGCTACTGCTACTGCTACTACTGTTGCTGCTACTACTTCTGCTTCTGCTACTACTACTACTACTACTACTACTACTACTACTACTACTGCTACTACTACTACTACTGCTGCTTCTCCTACGACTGTTCTTGCTGTTGCTGCTGTTCCTACTACTGTTGTTGTTGTTGTTGTTGCTGCTACTGCTACTACTACTACTACTGCTACTTCTACTGGTACTGGTACTACTACTACTGTTGCTGCCACTACTGCTTCTGCTACTATTACTACTACTACTGCTACAACTAGTGCTGATGTTGCTGCTTCTCCTACTATTGTTGTTGCTGCTGTTCCTACTACTGCTGTTGTTGCTGCTACTACTACTGCTACTACTACTACTGCTACTGCTACTGCTGCTACTACTGCTGCTGCTGCTACTACTGTTACAACTGCTACAGCTGTTAGTGCTGCTACTATTGCTACTACTGCTACTACTACTGCTGCGGCTACTACTACTGTTGCTGCTATTGCTACTGCTACTGCTGCTACTTCTACTACTACTGCTACTACTAGTGCTACTACTACAGGTACTATTACTGTTGCTTCTACTGTTGCTACTGCTGCTACTACTACTGCTACTACTACTACTGCTACTACTACTGCTACTACTACTGCTGCTACTACTGCTCCTACTACTACTACTACTACTGCTACTACTGCTGCTATTGCTACTGTTGCTGCTACTATTGCTGCTACTGCTATTACTACTACTGCTGCTGCTACTACTACTACTACTGCCGCTGCTCCTACTGCTACTACTACTACTACTACTCTACTACTACTACTACTACTGCGGCTGCTGCTGCTACTGCTACTGCTCCTGCTACTACTACTGCTACTACTACTGCTACTGCTACTGCGGCTGCTGCTACTACTACTACTACTGCTCCTACTACTGCTGATGCTACTACTACTGCTGCTGCTGCTACTACTCCTACTACTGCTACTGCTGCTAGTGCTACTACTACTACTACTAGTACTGCTAGTACTGCTACTAATACTGATATTGCTCCTACTACTACTGCTGCTGCTACTGCTACTGCTACTGGTACTGGTACTAGTACTACTACTGGTACTGGTACTAGTACTACTACTGTTGCTGCTACTACTTCTTCTGCTGCTATTGCTGCTACTACTACTACTACTGCTACTACTACTGTTGTTGCTTCTCCTACTACTGCTGTTGCTGCTGTTCCTACTACTGCTGATGTTGTTGCTGCTACTGCTACTCCTACTAATACTACTGCTACTGCTACTGCTGCTACTAGTACTGCTACTATTACTGTTGTTGATGCTACTGCTGCTAATACTACTACTACTGCTACTACTGCTACTATTACTAATACTACTACTACTACTACTACTGTTGCTGCTTCTATTGCTACTGCTGCTGCTGCTGCTGCTACTACTACTACTACTACTACTACTTCTGC
>OV702290.1:287419931-287422431 GCA_916181665.1 Avena sativa
GGTACAACTACTACTGCTGCTAGTACCACTGCTACTACTACTGCTACTACTACTACTGCTGCTACTACTGCTACTACTACTACTGTTGCTATTTCTACTGCTGCTACTACTACTGCTGCTTCTGCTACTACTACTGCTGCTACTACTACTACTGCTGCTGCTACTGCTGCTACTACTACTACTACTACTGCTCATCTCATCATGCCACATTGCATTTGAGCATCGTCATCATCATGCACGGTTTTGTCTAAAACTATATTTCGAAAAGTCTGGTTTTGTTTAATAAACGCCTCGTCTTTATTTCAAATTAAAACCCGGATCTCCGCATTATTTTTTTCGTCTACAAACAGTTTTCAAACGCGCCGTTTTAAATAAATAAATATTTGTATTTTTTTTAGGGGGCAGCCGAACCGGGCCGAACCGGGCCAGCCGGCCACCCTCAAAATATCCTAACCCTAGTCTAAATACCCAACCTAGTCCACCACCTAGTCTTACCCAGTAGTCGCCGCTCACACCCTCCATCGTGCGCACGCAGAAACGCACACGCCCAGGCGCACACGCAAGCCACGCAGCAGCGCTGCCGCGCGCGTGGCCCGCATGGAACCCACGCCCACCTACCCCGCCTGACGTGTTGGCCCCACCCCCACCTGCCCCAACTCCTGACCGCCCCGGCCCCACCCGGCGCCTCCCTCCCGACACGTACCACACCACCCCCGCACGCAATCCCACCCGCGTCATCGTCTCCCTCTCTCCCTTATCCCCGCCCGTCCTCTCCACCCCGCCGCCATCGTCGGCCCGCCGCTGAGCCCCGCTCCGAGGTCGCCAGCCTCCGCCGCCACCTTCGGCCTCCCCTTCCGCCGCCTGGTCCTCCTCCGGCCTCCGCCTCCGCAGGCAGACGCCTCGCCCGACCTCTGCGAGCCTCCCTCCGCGAGCCAGCCGCTGTCGTGGCGGTTCCCCTCGCCTCCATCCCCTCCGGCCGCCGTCCTGGACCCCGCTGACCGCGCATCCACGCCCTCCCCCGTCTCTCTGCCTCCTTGCCACAGGTGCGGCCGCCGCCATCACCTCCCCGTCACGCTCGCTCGAGCTCCTCCGCCGGCCTCCGTTCGCCTTCCTCCAACCGCATGCCTCTCACCTCCGGCCCCTGCATGGCCCTCGACCACGCCTCCCTCGGCCTCGCCCCTCCGTCGCACGAGCCCCCACCGCCTGGGCGCTCCTCGCCGCCTCCGCGCTCTTCTCGCGGTCGAGTCCCGTGCCGCCCTAGGGAGCCTCCATTCCCTCCGACCTCACCTCGGCCTCGCCGAGTCTGGCCCTCCTCCGCAGCACGTCTAGGCCGCCCCTATAGGCTCGGACACCACCGCCCCACGAGCTCCATGCCTCCAGCAAGCTCACCCGCCCACGTGCAGGACCTGTTTCCGTGTGTGCTAACCATGTAGCTCAAGGCCGCCTTGTTAGGTATTGCTGATGTACAGCTACTCGAAAATCAAGCAACAGAGGGTGGTGGTGAGAGGCCCGCATGATCTTCGCAAACGGTGTCTCTTTTTGACCCGTGAGCCCGTCAAATCTTCGTGATGGCAAGATCGGCAGCATGAAACCGAAGTATGCCGCACACCAAGTCCTTCTTCCCGGATGCGCCAAGCTCTCCTTCCGTTGTCCGAGACCGTCCACCGAAACCAGAACAGCAAGATCTACTGCCAAGTACTCCGTCATGGAATCCCAAGGCCTTCGACACGGACCGACAAGATCGTCCGAACCCGCCAAGTTTGTCCGCGCCGACAAGACCGGCTCGATGCCAACGGTTTCGATGGTTGAACACGATGCCACCGCAGACCTCCGACTCGGGCAGGCCCAAGTCCTTCGAGGCGAAGCCGACAAGATCTTCGTGACGACAAGATCGACACCGACCAGAGCGAGTCCGATGAGCCGCCGACACCACACCAAGACCTGCGACGACCTCCGAAGACTGATCCCGCCATTCCCGTCGAACCCTGAGACTGAACCCCGAAACCCCCGGAACCCAAGATCTTCCAAATCTAGATGTGTGAACCTTTTCCCGAGCCCCTATTTTATAAATGCTATATATAAAACTTGTTGCATATTAATTGTTCATCTCGCATGCATATCATGTGGGTTGGGGGCATTATGCCGATTCACCTCATAATTAAATATGGAGTCAATCCGCGGGATATCTTTGTCTTATTCCGGACTCCATTTAAATTTGTGTGGCGAACCGATGCCATATTTCGCCCTTTTAATACAACATTTAATTTGCGGGGTAGTTAAACAACATGAACCTATTAACTAATTGTCGGGACCCCGGTTCCGCTTAATATCGCCTAATTGCACCGCATGTGTGGCATGCCATGCATCGCATCATAAGCATGCCGGATCTTCTGCCGTAGTATTAAATATTGCATCCGGTGTTTGTTCTAGTGTTTGCTTCTTCGCGGATTAGGCCGATGAGTTGATGCGAGTATCGACAAGTTCTCCGGATATGATCCGT